>JBBPCX010071289.1:0-10115 GCA_037974365.1 Hydrocynus forskahlii
TGTGTGTGTGTGTGTGTGTGTGTGTGTGTGTGTGTGTGTGTGTGTGTGTGTGTGTCTGTGTGTGTGTGTCTGTGTGTCTGTGTGTGTCAGGCAGCCAATGAGGAGGTCCGAGCGAACGCCGTGCTTCTCTTCACCGAGGCGTTTCCCATCCATGACCCCAGTCTGAGCAGCGAGAAGGTGGACGAGCTGGTGCAGAAACAGCTGGACTCGCTCTTTGTGAGTCTCCAGATCTTTCCCAGACCTGTGAACACATGCAGTTTACTCACATCTTTGGTTTGTGGAGAGTTACATTTGTGGAGACATTTTAGTGTAACATCCCAGCATCACCTAATCATCCTCACAAACATCGATTTGAAATACTGGGTAAATCTAAACGTCCGTCCAGTATTGATCACTTAAGATGAATAATTCCAATGTTTTGTGTGTGTTTAAAGTAAAATTAATAAATTTCATTAATACGTTTAACTAGTGCAACAGCCCCGTATCACCTAAACATAATCAGTTAAATGGAATTACACTACATGGACAAAAGTATTGGGACAAACCTGTTTTTCAGGGTTTGTGTTAGGTAAAAATACCTAGCACAATTAAAATGAATGATTTTAATTCATAATTATAACTGTAGAGCAACAGGCCAGCATCACCTAAACATAATCAATTAAATAAATGATCAAATAATACATTATAAAATATCTGATAAATCTGATGCAACTATGTGTCATTTCATATTAATCTTTTCTACATATTTCATTATTTAATGGTTTTAGTTAAACGATACTTTACTGAGCAGCAGAGATAAAATATGTATCTAAAATAAATATTAAAGCACTGCAGCGGAACTACTCTTTACTCAGAAGTCTTTACTTCTCATCATTTCTTCAAGTCTGTTGGGATTTAACATATTAAGAAATGTTTTTTTTTCACTATATCAAATATTTCTTTTGCATTATGTATTTATTAAGTGTTAAGCAGTGTGGAATTTGCATGATGCTTAATTTAGTTGTGATTGTTTGCAGTAGCACTAGATTGGAATTACACTATATGGACAAAAGTATTGGGACGCACCTGTTTTTCATGGAGGGACAATCTTAAAGCTTCAGCAGACCAAGACATTCTGGACAACGCCATGTTTCCAACTTTGTGGACCCAGTTTGGGGAAGAACCTTTTCTATTCCAGCATGACTGTGTTTCAGTGCACAAAGCGAGCTCCATAAAGACGTGGCTGGAGGAGTTCAGTGTGGAAGAACTTGATTGGTCCACACAAAGCCCGGACCTCAACCCCATCCAGCACCTTTGGGATGAACTGGAACGGAGATTGGAGCCAGACCTTCTTGTCCAACATCAGTGTCTGACCTCATAAATGCTCTACAGAATGAATGGACACATTCCAACAGAAACTCCAAAATTTAGTGGAAAGTCTTCCAAGAAGAGTGGAAGCTGTTAGAGCTGCAAAGGGGGACCAACTCCATAGTAAAGTCTATGGGTTTGAATGCAGTGTCATCCCTGCTGGTGTAATGGTCAGGCATCCCAATACTTTTGTCCATATGGTTATTTTTTCTGGGTGGAGTTTGAATCAACTTTGTTACATTACTGGATAAATATAATAATGTAAAAATTACGCTGTGTGTCGTCTCCTTCTCGGCTGCTCTCTGCAGACTCTGCTGGAGGACCCGCGGCCGCTGGTGCGGTCCTCCACCGTGTTGGGGACGTGCACAGTTCTGGCTCGCTGTTGGGAGCTCCTGCCCTCCGTGGTCATCACTGACCTCCTGAAGAAGCTGCTCCTCCAGCTGGCCACGGACACCAGCTCGCCCGACTGCCGCTGCGCCGTCTTCATGGTGAGGAACCGTCATCTGCCTCTGACACCGCGGGTTAAACACAGACACACCTCTATATCTGTCTATCTCTCTGTCTATATCTATATCTATCTATCTCTAACTACATCTGTATCTATATATCTGTCTCTGTCTATATCTGTCGATCTCTCTGTCTATATATGTCTGTCTCTGTCTATATCTATATATCTGTCTATCTCTATCTATCTCTGTCTATATCTATATCTGTATCTGTCTCTATCTATATATCTATCTCTATATCTGTTCATCTCTCTGTCTATATCTGTTTATCTCTATCTCCATATCTATTTATCTCTCTCTATATCTGTCTATCTCTATCTATATCTGTCTCTCTGTCTATATCTGCTTATCTCTATCTCTGTATCTATTTATCTCTCTGTCTATCTCTGTCTATCTATTTCTGTCTTTCTGTCTATATCTGTCCATCTCTCTGTCTATATCTGTCTACCTATATCTCTATATCTATTTATATCTCTCTCTATACCTGTCTACCTCTATCTATATCTATCGGTCTCTCTGTCTATATCTGTCTATCTCTTTCTATATATTTATATCTATATATCTATCTCTCTGTCTCTGTCTAGATCTCTCTCTCTATATATCTATCTTATTTGTTCGTAAACACTACATATGTTCTACTTACCCACCTACTGGAAGTCGGAACTGATAAAATTCAGTACCTAACAGGCAAAGTAGAAGTGGTGTATCTGCATCAGGCCCAAAATACAGAATGTGATATTGGAAGGAGAAATTAAATAATAAACACACTCAGGCTGTATGATATGTTAGGTAATGTTAAAAAAACAAATATATTTTCTAAACTTGATTGTAGCTACACTACTTTAGTGTTCTGACCTTTTTATCCTGATAAAAATGCCCAGAAAGTTTATAGTAATGTGAAGCTCTTTCTTTCTTTCTTTCTTTCTTTCTTTCTTTCGTTTGCTTATTGATTGATTGATTGATTGCACTTTGTCAACGATTTCCAGCATCAGCTGGTAACATTAATGGTTCTACATATGAGAAGTTTCAGTAGTATCACGTTGGAGTTAGGGCTGAAATTGTGGATCTTTAAAACAGAGCTTGAAAGCGCTAAGAGATTAAGACAGTAAAGAATTGTTTTGTTGTATTGAAGCTTCCAGGGTCTTCGGTGTCACTGTTTATCTGTATCTCTAATAACTTAAATGTGGGAGCACATTATAGAAATGCGAGTCTGATTGCAGAGTGTGTGTCTGTGTGTGTCTGTGTGTGTGTCTGTGTGTGTGTCTGTGTGTGTGTCTGTGTGTGTGTCTGTGTGTGTGTCTGTGTGTGTCTGTGTGTGTCTGTGTGTGTCTGTGTGTGTCTGTGTAGTGCATTTCTATGATTCTAGATAACAGTATGAGTCATCCTCTGATGGAGCAGCTGCTTCCAGCACTGAAGACCAGCATCCATGACACTTCAGAGAAAGTGCGCGTGGCCTTTGTGGACATGCTGATCAAGATCAAAGCTGTCCGTGCAGCAAAGGTAACTGAGTGTGTGTGTGTCTGTAAGTCTGTGTGTCTGTAAGTCTGTGTGTCTGTAAGTCTGTGTGTCTGTAAGTCTGTGTGTCTGTAAGTCTGTAAGTGTGTGTCTGTAAGTGTGTGTCTGTAAGTGTGTGTCTGTAAGTGTGTGTCTGTAAGTGTGTGTCTGTAAGTGTGTGTAAGTGTGTCTAATGCTATAGATAAATAACTCACAGTTCAGTGACTTACAAGTAGCACTAATAGTGGTTAGGTGTCTGTTATTGCTGTAATAGAGATCAGTAGTGGAGCAGTAATATTTATGTGGTGATATTTCACACACATGTAATTATAATAATGATATTACTTTGTATATCTGTGTGTGTGTGTGTATGTGTGTTTCTGTAAGTAGTGTGTTCAAGTTATATTTAGATTTTACTTTTTTGAGCTCAGTTTTTTCTTCTTCTTTTCCTTCTTCTTGTTAATCGTCCCCATGGTGATATTTGTCCATTCTTTCTCGTTCTCTGGTGTCGACCAGAGGAGGACGGGTTCCCTGTTTGAGTCTTGGTTTCTCTCAGGGTTTCTTCCTCCAGCTGTGCAGCGTCTGGGTTCGAGCACTGAGTCCAGACGAGGATGTGAGAGGTGAGGAGAAACTCCTGAAGCTGGAGGAAGAAACAAAGACTCTTGTCGACACCAGATAATGAGAAGGAATAAAAGAATTTCACTACAGACCCCCTGCATGTGCCGCCCACCCTCTAACCAAACTCTAAAATGACCTTTAATTGACCTTGCTTTAGACTTTATTGCTCATCAGTGATTATTTTTTCCGTCTCCAGAGTGAGATTCTTTTATTCCTTCTCAGCCCCTGGTGTTGACCAGAGGAGAACAGATTTCCGAATTTAGTCATTTAGTCTCTTTTCTCCAGCTTTTGGGAGTTTCTCCTCACCTCTGCCACCTTCGTTTGTGACGACGTCAGTTGTAAAAGCGCTACTTGACTTACAGAATCAGAATTTTTTTTTTTTCGTCCTGGAGTTTTAATTGCTTAAAACTTGACCTGACATTTGACCAGTAGCTGTGAAACTGTTGCATCCGTATTTAAAAAGTTTCCTGTGTGTTCTGTGCCCAGTTCTGGAAGGTGTGCTCTATGGAGCACCTGCTGGCGCGGCTGGACCGCGACTCTCCGTCCGTCTCTAAGCGAATAGTGAACCTGCTCTTCAACTCCTTCTTCCCCGTCAGTCAGCCGGTGGAGATCTGGTGCGAACGCTGCGTCTCCATGATCCAGATGAACCCCGGAGCCGCCCGCAAGTTCTACTGCTACGCCTACATGTACACGGCTCCCACCAACATAGGTGCGTTACTGCAGACGACAGACACACTTTACAGAAAACTGTTTGCATGCTGTTGGCACATCAAAAGCTTTTTAAAAACAACCCAAAAAAAGGCTTCATGGTCCAGCAGCATGATAAGAGATAAGATAAACCTTTATTAGTCCCACAGTGGGAAATTTGCACTGTTATGGCAGAAAGTGGATAGAACAAAGGTAAGAACTGCAAAAACGAATAAAAACTGTAGAACACAACAGTAGTAAAGGTAATACAAATAATCTAAAAAATATAAATATTGACATTTATATCTAGACATTTGTGTGTTTATATGTATGTGTGTATATATATATTTACTAACTGATCTACTAACAGATCTGGAGGCTGAGTGAGTTTTTAAAGCCTCATCAGGTTTCTCAGGGCTGATTTTAAAGAGTTGGTGTGTTTTGTGTTGTTTTGTTTGTATTTGTGCAGTAAAACTGATGCTGATGATTCGTAAGTGCCTGAACGCGTGTATTCAGAGGACCGGAGACACCACTGACGAGTCCATCTGCAGCAACAAGGAGAACTCAAGTGTAAATACATCTACACAAATCTCAGTGTCATGCAGAGATGCATGATGTATCGATGGCTGATGTATTTAGGCATTTTTCATTTATTTATTTAACGTATTTTATTTTATTTATTTTGTTTTGTTGTATTTTATTTTATTTTATTCTATTCATTTGTTTACGTATTCATTTGCTTGCTTACTTATTTATTTACTTATTTTATTAAAAGCAGTGCTATAGTAACTTGCATTGTTTCAGATCAACAGTACTGCGGAAAGTCTTGAGCCCCCCCCTCTTATGATAATAATAATACATTTCTTTATTTATTTTCCTTTAAATCACCTTGTTGGTGCATAAATACTATTTAGTATAGTATGTCATCTTTATAGCTTTTAGCTGGTTTTTCTGATGAGTCATTTCTGTCATTGGAATAATCCCACAAACTTGAAAAAACCCTCCCCTTCAACATACAGTGCTGTGCAAAAGTCTTGAGACCCCCTCTCCTTTATATTGTATATGAAAATGAGTCCGCAGGTCGGTTCAGTGATTTGGCGCAACATGTTCAAACACACAGTAAATACAGTATAAACACAGAGAGGATGTGTTTAAACGTAAGGCACTTTTCCACGGACACAAGGAACCGTGCTGTACTGTGAACAATTGTTTTTTCCCTTATAAATAAAGTGAACCGAACCCGCGCTCACGGCATCACGGCTTTCTGATTGGTGGAAATGTCCTCACATCAGACTGACTTAGAAACAGGACACTGTTTATTTACTGTCCGCTCTTAAAAACAACAGTGGAGACACAAACTATCAGCTGAGAAATGAAGTTCCAGCTCGACTGTCTGTCTGGGCTGAAGATAAATTTCAGTGTTAGTTTTCTACGACTCTTAACAAATTTATCTTTCACTCTGTGAGAAACGTGAAGGTGATCCAGAACATCGCTAACAAATTCTCTAGGTTCGGTTCTCATCACACGGATAAAGAACACAGAGAAAACATTCAACACTCAAACAAGACTAGAAGTAATAAAAGACCACAATAACAAAAGCGCCTCTGACAGAAAAACGTTCCGCCGGTTCGACTCCATGGACGCGGTTTTGGGACGACTGGCCATAAACTGTGGAGAGGATTGAGTCATAAACTCCGTTACTGGACTGAGATACACTGGAACACCAAAACCTGATACAACTTCAGTACCATCACAGAACAGTTTAGGTACAGAATGGTTCCTGTAGAGCTGCGGAAAAGTGTCTATACACCCAGACACACACAGGTCAAGCAGAGCTTTTGTTCAGACATGAATGTTCAAAACAAACAAACCACTCTAGCTGAACTGAGTCGGTCACTCTCAGAAGTCTCTAAAACTCTCCTCTCTAATTGGCTGGTAAAGTGTTCTGGCTTCTCTCTAGCTGGAGACACCTGGACCCTGTTAAGGAGGAGCCGTGCAGTTCCAGGGCGCCTGGCAGCTGCTTCGCCCTCCACTGCCATGACGCCGATCTGTCAAACTCCTCCTGTTCAGGATCCATGACTCAGCAAAGCGATCCAGCGTTTGACGTGAAAAGAGCTTGTGTAACGTTTTTAAGATTACATTACATATCCTAGGGCAGCTGGTGGTTAGTGGTTAGGATGGGTTCGAATCGTGGGTTTGAATCCCAAAACTGCTAGTGGCACCACCAAGGTTCCCTGGAGTAAGGTGCTGCCCCCACACACTGCTCCCTGGGCGCTGTGTTCCTGGCTGCCCGCTGCTTCACTTGGTGAATGGGCTAAATGGGTTAAATGCAGAGGAAGAGTTTCGTGGTGTGTCCACGTACGACAGAATGTTCAAGTTCACTTCGTAATGCATTAGCCTGGATCTCTGAGGTTTGATGGTTTATCATTTTTAAAGGGATTAATTATAGTATATTGACTTAAAATAATCTTTTCAGCATACAGGGTTGTGCACCTTTTGGCTACATGAGGACACTGCAGAAATAAAACCTTAACCTTATTTATTTATTTTTGAAAGAACATCTTACTTGACATTAGATTTTTTTTGTTTGTTTGCTTTAAGAAAACTTAGTGATTTTTTTTCTCTGTATATTTGCTTCATACTAATGCTTAATACTATTTTTTTTAAATGATTATTTTAAAGTTATAGCATGATTTCAAAGACTCGTGTTGGGTCCATCCTCGGGTAATTAAGGACCGCACTGATATACTGAACGTAAAATCACTATGTATTGAATAATGTTATTAGAATTTTTTATTTATTTGGTAAATTAATGTAATAAAAAATACATTTGCTGCTTATCTAAACAGTTTTAAATGTTATTTTCGCAGGTGTCTATGACTTTTGCACAGTGCTGTATGTGTTTGGATTGAGTGGTACGGACTGTAATTCAGGTGTGTGTGGTTCTGGTAGGTGATGGAGGACGTCCTCTCTGTGAAGGACACAGCCCTCATGGCCAGTCTGCTGGAGATCGTGGTGATTTTGTGGAGGAGCGTGCAGAAATCTCTCGAGCGCAACCAGGAGGCGCTGCAGTACACCACGGCCAAATTCGCCGCCGTCCTGCCGGAGTACCTCAGAGCCTTCCAGGTGAGGCCTCTGTTTCATATGACCCACAGAAACCTCGCCGCCACACACTTTCACTCGGATGATGTAATGCTGGTGTAATTGTGTGTGTGTGTGTGTGTGTGTGTTACAGGAAGAGCGTTGTTCAGCTCCACTCATTCGCTTGGCCTCGCTGCTGCCTGCTGCTGCTGTTCCAGCACTCAGGTCTGTCTCCTGATCCAGCCAAAGTACATTAACCAGCACTGATTCAACACCATACCTTACCATTATTAACCTCTTACACACAGTACAGTAGGAACCCACATTAACAACCAACACTGAAACACACTATAGTAAGAACCTACTCTAATAACCAACAGAGAAACATAAATTTATTGATCCTGGAGGACATTGCTTATGTTACGACTGTGTGTGTGTGTGTGTGTGTGTGTGTGTATGTGTATATATATATATATATGTGTGTGTGTGTGCAGGAGTAAGGTGATGGCCCAGCTGCGGCGGGTGAGCCCCGGTTCTGCCGTGTCCGTGTACAGTCAGCCGCTGGAGTGCGTGTGTAGCTGGGGTCAGATCAGCCACGTGCTGGAGCTGGTGGGGGCGTGGCTGACGGAGACATCTGCTATGAACCAGGTATCACTTCGACACACACTCAGGGTGTTTTCACATGAAAGGGAGAAACAGAAAGGGAGCTCAGTTCTGTTTCTGTTCACAGTGTGAGTTCCTTTGAAAGGGACTTGGTTCTCTTTCTGCTCCACTTCAGTTCAGATGAGTCTCAGTTCTTTTTCTGTTCACACTTTAGTTCCTCCTCCAACCTGCCGCCACCTCTTCATGTTCACCATTACTGGGATTTTTTTTTTCTCCATTAGAGTAGATGGTTAAAATCTCTACCAAACTTCTACATTTTCCACAAATATCTCTGCTACTATTTTTCATTAACTCATGGAGAGCAAGAATGTTTTGAGTCTGAGTAACTTGTTATAGAAACTTGATCTTAACAAGAATCTCTAGGTCCCTTTACTTACTTATTTATTTATTTATTTATTTTTTTATTTATTTGGTTTTTATATTTTATTATTATCATTTATTCGTTTATATGTATTAGTTTATTACTTTATTGTCTGCTCTCCGTGGCTGTACCACATGGTCTACCTACACCAAGCCTAGAGGGCAAAAACTGTGGAAGCGAACCCGGAGCGTTTATTGTTCAAAACACGGGAGTTTAACTGAACCGTGCCGCGAACCTAAAGCGAGACCGCCTCCCAATGTGTCTCAGTTCGGTTTGCTTCAGAGGGTCTGAGTTCGTTTTGCGTGTTCACTTATACGCAAAAAATTCGCTATAAGGGCTGAAACGGACCAAGTGTGAAAACACCCTAAAAAATCTCAAGGTGAAACTGCTTCAACTGGAGAATGTTCATATATACAGTATATTTATCTGTCTGTCTGACTACCTGTAATTTTGTCTGGCTGGCTGTCTTTTTATATCTGTCTTTCTGACGACCTGGCTCTGTCTGTCTGTGTATTTGTTTTTGTCCATCACTGGGTGAGCAGAGTGAGTCGGGTTCCCGGAAGGTCCAGTTTGAAGACCCCTCGGAGGCAAAGCCTGATCTGGGGTTGGATTATCTGGAGTATGTGCTGACGCGGCCATGGACCCGGGACTGTGTTCTGAGCCTGTCCCTGGATCAGCTCACGGCTCTGCTCAGCGCTCTCAGCACATGGAAGGTGCTGGACTGGGATCAGGCTCTTTGTGTTTGAAAATGTCTTTGTACTCACTGGTCTCAAACCTGCACTGAAAATTTGAGTGAAAGCTTTAAATACAATTTATTTAGTCTAAGAACACAAATCCCTTCAAAAATATTTTTGAACATTCACAATCGCTCCCTTGCATTTAGTACTTTATGCTCCTTCCGTTTGCAAACATGACAACAAGGAGTCTTCCCCTAAAATGCTTAATTGTTTTAATTAGAGAGAGCAGAGCTAGCGATTGGAGACATTCCTCAGGACAAAATCTCGCCAGATTTTCAGGGATTAGGCCATGACGGTGCCAAAAAATGACTGTGTGGTCTTTGAACCATTTTTATGTGTTTTTTGGATCATTGCCCTGCTGGAAGATTCAGCAATGACTCAATTTTAAAGTCAGATCTTTATTTAAAATACTACTTTATGTAGTTCATGATGCTGTGGATCCTAACAAGGCGCATAAAACCACATTATTGTGCTTTAGTGTGGTGGTGTTTTAACTTCATTGGTTTTATATAATTAATTATAGTAGTGTGTGTGTGTGTGTGCCTGTGTGTGTGTGTGTGCCTGTGTGTGTGTGTGTGCCTGTGTGTGTGTGTGTGTGTGTGTGTGTGTGTGTGTGTGTGT
>JBBPCX010071290.1:5000-10115 GCA_037974365.1 Hydrocynus forskahlii
GGTTAAATACTGGGAAAGTTTCCACAGTGAAAAGTCTGAACATGCATGACAAATAAGGGGTCTTAGGAGAACAGTGTGTACTTGTATTGACACCCCCCTCTGTTTCTCTTAAGGAATTTTCATGTGTGGAACGACTGCTGGATGTCGCGTCCCGACCTGCCGCCTGGTATGGGAGGTTGGCAGGTGGTGGATGCGACTCCTCAGGAGACCAGCCAGGGCTCATTCCGCTGCGGCCCGGCCTCAGTGACCGCCGTCCGGGACGGGCACGTTTACCTCAAATATGATGCGCCCTTCGTCTTCGCTGAGGTCAGTTTCATTTAATTAAAATACGTGAACACACCACAGCATGAACTCCTTCCTCTGTATTTAACATGTTCACCAACTGAAACAGTGGGCAGCCAGGAACACAGCGCCCAGGGACGGTACCTTGCTCAAGGGAACCTCAGTGGTGCCACTAACATTCCTGGGATTCAAACCCACAACCTTCTGATCAGAGGGCGAACGCCTTAACCACTAGACCACCAGCTGCAGTTAGCTAGGCTTACTGGGCCTATTTTAGACATTTTGGAACTTCTAAATGTCCCAGTTAAATTCGGCAATCAGCTGTTCTGTAGCTTGTCCATTGGTGGGTGTGGACACATACTCACTCACTGTCCACTTTATTACAAACACCAACCATCATGAGCTCCATCTGCCTTATAGGTCCATTACACAAGTATAGACTCTAGTCCATTGCCACTTTTCCACTGGCACAAGGAACAACATTACATTTACATTACATTCATGGCATTCAGCAGACGTTTTTATCCAAAGCTAGAGGGGGCAGTCTCCCTGGAGCAACTTGGGGTTAAAGGTCTTGCTCAGGAACCCAGTGGTGGTATACTGAAGGTAGGATTTGAACCCATGACCTCTTGGTCCAGCGGTCCAAGTATCCTACCCACTAGGCCACCACCACCACACCAGCAGGTGTCGGCTGGACCGAAAGTGGATAAAAAACACAGAGAAAACATTAAACACTCAAACAAGACTAGAAATAATAAAAGACCACAATAATAAAAGTGGCTCTGACAGAAAAAAACTTTCCGCCGGTTCGACTCCATGGACGTGGAGATAAACTGTGGAGAGAATTGAGTCAGAAACTCCGTTACCGGACTGAGATACACTGGAAGATCAAAACCTGATACAACTTCAGTACCATCACAGTACAGTTTAGAGACAGAACGGTTCCTGAGGACCTGTGGAAAAGTGCCCACAGGCCATCTCTAGTTCATTCATTGATACATTTCTGACCACAGGACCGCTGTTGATATTATTTGGGTGCAGCATGGCAGTGGTAATGGTGAGGTAGTGTGTGTGTGTGTGTGTGTGTGTGTGTGTGCGTGTGTGTGTGGCGCTACTATAAGTGTATTAGATGTCTTGCTACTAGTATAAGATTGATCCTTCACCAAAACTGTCCAGCCAAGAGCATCTCTGTGGTCAGAAACTGACCTCTGATGAAGAGCTACAGGATGCACAACACACTGATGGGCTACAGTCTGTAACTGAAAACAGCAAGGTGGAGCTGCAAGGGTTTCTAATAAAGTGGCCAACTTTTTAAAGTATTAGTGTATTTTTGAAGATGATTGTCATTACAGATAAAAGAGTGTTTTTTCCTCCTGATCTCTAAAAGTGTGTGTGCTTTTCACCTGCTCCCTCTTTATCCGCGTGCCTGATCTTGTAGACCTGCTTGTTCTGGCTGCAGTAAATCCTCTCATGTGAACTGCCAGCCATTCTTTTCCTCCCTGTGTTTTTCCAAAGTGTGTGGAGATCGACAGACTTGTTCTTCAATGCCACAGGCTTCGACTTAAACACCCCCACCCACCCACTTTCCCACTCTCTTCTCTCTCTTTTTCACACACTGCCACACTGCAATGATATTTATCCCCTTTCTTCCTACTTTCAAGCTTTTTATAATTCTTTTATTGTGGTAATTAATAAGTATATTATATGATTGTGTCAAATTTTAATAGTTTTCTATTCACTCTTTTATTGAATATACTGTTATTATTATTATTATTGTTGTTGTTGATATTGTTGTTGTTATAGCGGAGGTGTGTGTGTGTGTGTGTGTGTGTGTGTGTGTGTGTGTGTATGTGTTTCTACAGGTGAACAGTGATAAGATCTACTGGCAGAGGAAAGCTGACGGCACTTTCTCTCAGATTTACTGTGAGAAGAATGTGGTGGGACACTCCATTAGCACTAAAGCGGTGGGCTCAGATCTGAGAGAGGACATCACCAGCCTCTACAAATACCCAGAAGGTGAAAAGACACAGACACACATTTGTCTCCTGAACATCATCAGGTTGTGGTAAATGTCTCAGAAGGTTAACAGAATTTTTTCTGTAAAATTGGCAGAAAAAAAATTATACTTAAATGTTTTCCTCTGAGGTTGTTTTCACTCATAAAGGCAACAAAAACTAATCTGACTGGGTTGCTCAAACATGATAAAATGCAGGATAACACATCCATTTCTTTTGAGAGTTTGTTGCCTTTCTGGGGTTGGGTGCACGGAGCACGCAGCTCTAAGTCTGGCTCTAAGCAGCTCGTTGCAGCTGCTATTATGGTTCTGCCCCCCAGGCTCTGGACTCTGAGGGGAACTTGTTTTTCTATAACAAACTAGATATAATGGGAATGCCCTGTGGTGGCATGTAGCTTTGTTTTTATATTTGAATTGCTCCCATAAATGTTTAAGCTGAGATTTAGAAATATTTGAACTGTAACTGTGTAACTGTGTTAAAGGGAACACTGCTGTTAAAAAGCTCCGTATTTGTTCAAAACGTTTGCAAACCAAATAAAAGTGTGCCACACAGTACTTTTGAACTGATTATATAATTTAGCGTATAACTGCGATTAATCGTATTTAATTGCATAAAACCATATGATTAATCGCGATGAAAAATGTTATCATTAATATAAACATTAATATGTGTATGTATGTGTATGTATATATATGTATATATATATATACAGTACTGTGGAAAAGTCTTGGGCCCCTATGCAAATTGAAGCCATTTGTATCAGCAGTGGATTTCATTTTCCCATCAAAATAATTTCATCAAAATCATTTTCCCATTCAAATTAATGCAAACATACAAGAAAACCGTAAAAAAAAAAAAACCCTGTTAAATAGCTGATATTTTGTGAGCTGAAGAACAGATTTTTGCTCTGTGCCTTCAGTCATCGTGTTGATTCCATAAACAACACAGGTAATTTGATCTAATGAAGTAAAAGCAGCCAACCCAGTGAGTTGAGGACTTTACGTTAGTGTTCATACAGAGACTGTTTGCAGTGTAGACCCACACTCTTTTAGACAGATTCACTTCATCCTCACCTTCAAGCTGCGTCTGTCTCTCCATCCTGTCCACCAGGCTCTGAAGAGGAGCGGATCTCTGTGGAAACCGCCTCCCGGTATGGCTCCAAACCCGACACCTACTTAGTTTCAGCGTCCAATGACGTGACCATGGAGGTCCTCCTGGAAGGCCAGGGGCCACGAATGGGCGAAGACGCCGAGCTGTCGGTCGTGGTCAAGAACCTCAGCTCCGAGCCCCGCAGCGCTGTCCTGCACAGCCAGGTGGCAGTCATGTACTACACCGGCGTTTACAAGGCCAGTGTGAGGAAAGACGACATGCTGGTGGAGCTCAAACCCAATGAAGGTGAGGGTCAGACCCCTAGCTGACCTGTCCACACCCCATGCACAAATACAGTCGTTTACTGTCGAGAAATCACTACTGGATCTCACTTATGGAAAAAAAAAATCTTTGTGCCTCCCTACAGCCCAGACCTTTGAGTGGACTCTCCAGTACGCTCACTATAAGGACCACCTCGTGGACCAGGCGGCCCTGATGCTGACCCTGTCTGGACGGGTCTCTCAGACCAAGCAAGTTCTGGCCACTCAGTTCAACTTCCGTCTGCGTACGCCAGATATTATCATCACTGTGAGTCCCTAACACACACAACCGTCCTCTCTTTTTCTCAGTTGAAGCTCCTGCCCGCACACCCAGCTGCCTCAGCGCACTGCGGATGTGCTGCAGTCTTCAGTTTGTCAGTTTTTTGCCAAAGGGAAGTGGCTTATTTTGTTTTAGTGCTGTGAAAAGACACCAACCAGGCCTTACTGACATGTAAGGGCTGAGCTCTCAGACATATTTGGGAATAGAATTGACCCTGTGCAATAATAAGTGTGGGGCTTGCCACAGACAATATAAGACTATCACCATATTTGGGCCACAACTGCAATAGTCCCCTTCTAATGAAGTTTTCAGACTTTCAGATACGCACCGCCTGACATGGTGTGTCATTTTACTTTGTTTATTTAACCTTTTTATCTTTAACACTGTGAAATGACTATTTATGTATAAAAAAAAGAAATAACAGTTTTGTTTGGGTGTCTCTGCAACCATCTTAGCGACTCTGACTGTCCTACCAATTTCCACAAGAGAATAATGAGATCTTGCACCACCTTGTGGACTTGCAGTGTTATCTGAGTTGTCGTGTGTACAAAAGTATCTTAAAAGAATTTAAAAATTATGCAAAAAATACCAAATAAATATTGATAATTGACACCACTGTATTGACACCATTGTATTGAAACTGAAACTGAACTGAACCGAAACTGATATAATATTGTAATACTATGCTGTATTGATTTCCTCTTTCACCTTTATGCAACACAGGAGATGAATTATATTGTGTTAATGTTAATGTGATTCTGTCTTGCAGCCTGTAGGGAACGCTGTGGTGGGGCAACAGATGGCAGCTAAATTCACATTTAAGAACCCGCTCCCACGCGTCCTGAAGAACGTGAAGTTCCGTATTGAGGGTCTGGGCTTGCAGAATGTCAGAGAGATCTCCTATGGGTAAGATAAATCGGTTCCTCAGATTTCACCTTTCATCTTCCAGAGATCCAGACTTTCTTGTATTTGAATGTGTTCTTGAGGAACAGTTCTCCAGGCTTCCTGAAGGACTTCCAAAGTCTCTCATTTCTAGTCCAGTCCCTGAACCGGACCAGTCTCAGAGGAATGTTTCTGTTGGTTAAGACACACAGTGACCTACGTATGAATCATTCAAGCAGAACAAAGA
>JBBPCX010071291.1:0-10115 GCA_037974365.1 Hydrocynus forskahlii
TGTGAAACTCCATCAGCAGCTCCTGATTTAATTTAATGAAGGACTGATCGAGTCAAACCAGGTTTCTGATGGAAATCACAGTAATACTGGACTTCCACAAGAACACACTGATATACTGAACATAACATCATTATTTACTGTATGTTTTTTTTGTATTTATTCTTTTTAGTTTTATTTAGTATATTTAGTATTAATGTGAAAAAAAAACACTCACTGCTCATCGAGTTTATATATTTTTTTCGTACGTTTTGCACATTACTGTATAGATGCATAGATAAAGTAATTAAAACACCCATTCCTGTGCAACAACTACATTTAGTATGATGAGGAAAATGCCAAAGAACTTGTTTTGATTAGTCTAAAGAAATGAAATCTTGTATGTAGTTATACACTGGATAAATATCGAAATATCTAGCAGTTTATATTTATATTTACATTAAAGGGTAGGGGGCATTTGGCTGACACTCTTATCCAGAGCGGTTTACAATCATTAGCTACAGGGACAGTCTCCCTGGAGGCACTGAGGGTTAAGTGTCTTGCTCATGGACACAATGGTAGAAAGTGGGGGGGATATGAACCTGCGACTTTGTGGTCATCGGGTTCACAGGCAAGTGTTTCAACCACTAGCCCACTACCCACAATTGTGAGTAATTTTAACTAAATAATTGACAATCCAATCAATGAGTGTGACTGTTTTGTCAATAATTTTGTTACAAGCTAATCCAGGTGACCAAACTGAAAGTAATGATAAACAATGACCAAAAACTCACCTCTCTGCCACATGGTTTCATTGATCCATTGGACTGATTGGATCAGATTTGTGCTGAGGAGATGCAGACCAGAGGAGGTGTAACATTTCTCCTGTGGACATTTATGGGCTGGGACTGCAGGGGTCCTGAATCTCAGTAAGAGTTAAAACCACAGCTTGAAACTAAGAGTTCAAATCAGTTCAGGACACTAAATTAAGATAGACCATGTGAGAACGTTTTGTTCTCTGAACTCTAGCTGATCACTGACTGTACTGACTTTTAGTGCCACCTGCTGGACAGCACTGCCATTATCAGTATCATCAGAATCAGAATCAGATTCAGAATCAGAAACACACACAACAAATTTGGTTCTTGTCATTGGTGTGTCTTTTGTACAGTACAGACACTATACAAACAATATACATATTGTTTAACAACAAAAACAACAACAACAATCATCCTCCTCCTCCTCATCATCATTATTTATTATTAAATTGTTATTATTATTATTATTATATTAATATATGGTTGTTATTATTGTTGTTGTTGTTATTTGTTATTTTACATTTTATGTGTAACACACTTCACATTCAAGCAAATCTCGTAGTGTTACAGGGTCAAAAGCATCATTATAAAAGACAAAAAACCAACTATAAACATATTAAAATAGTAACAACCAGCAAGGTTAGTTACAAGCAATCCATTCAGCTAAAAATAATTGTTTTACGTCATTTTTTAAACTCTCAGTCTGTGGTGCCTCTGGTCTCAGATGGTCAGGGAGGCCGCTCCGCAGACGAGGGGGGCAGAAGAGGCCTGATCACCCACAGAACAGAGCTCAGTCCTGGGGAGGAGGAGGGGGGGTTTGAGTTGGTAGAGTGGAGCGATGGGGTTGAGGTGAGGGAGGGGAGTAGTTCCTTCAATTAGGAGAGGGTGTTGCCATAGACACAGTGGTGAGAAAGAAGGAAAACCTTGTATTCGATCCCGGCAGAGGCAGGAAGCCCCTGAAGTGAGTAGAGAATGGGAGTGATCCTTGCAGTGCTGTTCTGACTATACTGAAGACTCTCAAGACTCTTCTTGAGGATCCAAATGAGAGGAATATTACAGTAATCCAGTCTGAATGTTTACAGATAATAAACAATATACAAGCAATATCAGAATCTCAAAAATATCAAAACTGTTTAGGAAATTGCTTATGTCACAACTGCGCAGAAATACAGAGACCCAAAGACAAGAACAATATAAAATACAAAGTTAAAATAAAACTCTCCAGAAAGTACTCTGAAAATTCTCTGCACTAAATACACTAAGCTACATGCACAAAATGTTGTGGTCAGTATGAGAAGTGGACAGAAATACTATTGATAATGAATTAAACAAATTACATAAAAAGACAAGCAAATACATGAAGTGCTCTGTATGAACAAAATAATTGGGACGTCTGACCATTACACCAATTGGGCCTTTAATGACATTGCATTCAAACACATAGACTGTAGTATGGCATTGGTCCTATAGCTAGAACAGCTTCCACTCTTCTTGGAGGGCTTTCCACAAGATTTTGGAGTTTCTCTGATCATTTGTGCCCATTCGTTCTGTGAAGCATTTATGAGGTCAGACACTGATGTTGGACGAGAATGTCTGGATCACAATCTCCAGTTCATCCCTGGATGGGGTTGAGGTCAGGACTCTGTGTGGACCAGTCAAGTTCTCCCACACTGAGCTCCTCCAGCCATGTCTTTATGGAGCTCACTTTGTGCACTGGGGCACAGTCATGCTGGAACAGAAAAGGTTCTTCCCCAAACTGGGTCCACAAAGTTGGAAGCATGGCGTTGTCCAGAATGTCTTGGCCTGCTGAAGCATTAAGATTGTCCTTCACAGGAAGTAAGGGGCCCAGCTCTAACCCTGAAAAACAGATGTGTGGTGTATGTGGTTTAGTGTATGTGGTAGTGCAAACAATAGTAATGAGCATCTTGTATTGGAATGAAATAGTGGAGTAAAAGCCGCTGTAGATGTGAAACAGGAGTCACTGTGGATTACAGTTGATATTAGTGGTCAGTTATTTGAAATGGAATGAGGAGAGGAAGCTGCTTCTCTGTCTTTATTCCAGTCTTGGTATGAACTGTTCTGTTGATATGAGTGTCCAGAGTGTGAGGAGTCTGTAATGATTTTACCGGACTGTCTCCTGGTTCTACAGGAGTACAGCTCCTGCATAGAGGTTATAGAAGCACCAGTCATTTTTTTCAGCTGTTCTTATTGTTTTCTGCAGTCCTGTTTTTGCTGCTGCTCCTAATCAGGCCATGATGGACATGCACAGGACAACAGGAGTATCAGGAGCCTCTCTCTTCTCCTTTAGAAGACTTATCTTCATGACACAATACAGTCCTGATAGTCTTCACACTTCAGCGATAAGACTGCATCTGGAGTCATACAGGCATGTAGAATGGTAATGAACACAGCAAAACAACTAAAATATCTTCAATGCAGCCATAAAATAACAATGCAAGTAAAATATCTTACATATGTGCTTTCTTAAATAAGCACAGGCTTAAATTCTAATGTACAGTTTCATTATATTGTATAATTTCAGAGCATTTTACTACAGATTTACATAAAAAGTGAAGCAAATGTTTTTGAAGAATCTGCATTTACAGACCGCCACATTTTGCTGTTATCCAAATATTATTTGAAAAGCATAATCATAATCGACATTTAAACATCATTTTTCATTTATTTTCATTATATCTATCAAGATCAGAAGTAATGTGATAAAATAATCTGCTATACATTGTAAAGTTTATTGTTGGACTGTATAACGTACAGAACTCCCCTATGACAGTTATTAGAGACAATATTATATAATATTGTATTTGTTTAATTGATGCAGTCTAATCCATTTGTAAATGCTTATGTAATCCTGATTTTGGAAAAAAAAATCATTTTACTGGAATTATTTACTGGACTAATAATAATATTAATAATAATGCCTATACTTACTATGATAATAATGAAAGCACGTTATGTTTAGAAACATTACATTACATGGCCAGGTGACAATGAGGAGGACAAAACGAGGAAAGGAAAAAAAGGAGGGAGGATGTGGAGGAGGAGGAAGAGGATTACTAAGTGGATTATGGATAATCAGGAATCAGGATTTAACTTAAACTAAGAATTAAACAAACAAACAAACAAAATTATTAACTATTTGAAATAATAAAAAATGAAATAATATGGTTCAAACCAGTGTTAATGTCTAATCCTATTACCACTACTGATGGTAATAATATAAAATACATTATATGAACAAAGGGATTGGGACCGTTTGGACTGGGCCTCTAATGTCCAGTAAATGACAATCTTAATGCTTCAGCAGACCAAGACATTTTGGACAACATCATGCCTCCAACTTTGTGGACCCAGTTTGGGGAAGAACCTTTTCTGTTCCAGCATGACTGTGCCCCTGTGCACAAAGCTAGCTCCATAAAGACATGGCTGGAGGAGTTCAGTGTGGAAGAACTTGACTGGTCCGCACAGAGCCCTGACCTCAACCCCATCCAGCACCTTTGGGATGAACTGGAACAGAGATTGCAAGCCAGACCTTCTCATCCAACATCAGTGTCTGACCTCATAAATAATTGCTTAACAGATTGAATGGGCACAAATTCCCACAGAAATTCCAAAATCTTGTGGAAAGCCTTGCAAGAAACGTGGAAGCTGTTATAGCTGCAAAGATTCAAAATTGTTTATTTGTCACATACATATTCATACAAGTACAACACGCAGTAAAATGTACCCTGTGAAATGTATCCTTAGTGAGGACCAACTCCATTTTAAAGTCTATGGATTTGAATGAAGTGTCATTAAAGTCTCTGTCAGTGTAATGGTCAAGCGTCCCAATACTTTTGTCCATATAATATATAATATAATAACAATACGGATAATAATAATACTGTGATAAATAATAATAATAATAAGAAGAAGAAGAAGAAGAGGAAGAAGAAGAAGAAGAAGAAAATAAAGGTGGTTATAATAATAAAAGTCTCTCTCGCTGAATTTTTTTAAACTCTAAATAACTACAGTAAAGCTAAAGGTGTATGTTTGAGCCACAAGCAACCCAGCTGGTGATAGTGATGATGATGGGGGCGCCACCTACAGATAAGAATCGATTTTGTTGTTAAGAACAAAAAGTCCACATCTGATTCCACATCTGTATTAGTTTAGTAACCGTCCCCCTCCTCCTCCTCTCCTCCTCCTCCTCCTCTCCCCACCCCCTTTTCCTCCTCCTGCATGTAAAATTCAGTTTTTTTTGCTGATTATTATTTATTCATTTTCTCTGTGTTAACTCCAGGCCTCGTGCACACTGTAAAAACTGCTTTTATCCTTATTTCAGTTATTTTAGTGCACCTTGGAACCTCGTGTTGGTACAGAGATGCTGCTAAAGATCTCAAGTGCAAGCTACAAACAGTGGGATCAGATTATGTGAATATTATAAACGATATTTGTTATTATTTCTTATATAATATATAACGCAGTTGTAGTTGGGGGAGGGAATCGTGTTCTCGCGATACTTGGCTTCTTCCATCTTGCCACGTTCCCGTTGCTGTGCTGAAGTGGGCGGGGTCTCCGCGCGGCCAGCCACACGATTGAATAAACGCAGCGGCCCCTCGAGGCTGATTGGACGAGATTTTCGCTCACTCCGCCCATTGTTGTTTTTCCTGCTTACTATTGGCCGAGAGGACCGTCATTCAAACGCGGACGGATTGGCCGTGAGCTTCGAGTCTGTGGAGTCAGAGGGATCTGATTTTACTGAGAACGAATTTAGGAGCAAAAATCAACCAATTTAGGCTTAATATCCTCGCAATAGACACCAAATAGCGACTATCTCAATGGCTACGAAGAAAAACGCCCGAGGACAAAGCAAAAAAGGTGCGTACATTTATGTCAATTTGAAGAAAACACACAATAATAATGTGCCACTACTGTGGCAGAAGGCCTGAAAGTTATTTACACGACAATATACTGTTTTACTTTCTAAATTTTCACGCATAACGATATATTTGTGTTTATTTTGCTTTTGCACGACTGCTACTGTAACTCAGACACTTATGCCTGCGAGAGTTTATGCAAATTTTTTGCAAAGGAATCTAAAACCCAAGTTTATGAGCTGAGCCTTTATAGATATTATAGATAATACATATATATATATATATATATATATATAATTTTTTTAAAATTTTTATTATTTTTTATTTATTTTAATTTTATTATTTATTTTTTTATCCGTTTTTTCCGTTTGCATTGCAAGGAGTGCAAGATTAGGATGTATGCAGACTTGTACGGGCCCTAATTCCTATTTAAAACCGGAGAGCCAAAGAGTCAAAAGTTCAAGTTGCAGTGGATTTGTTAGAAGTAGATCGGGTCCAGGTGTATTTCTGGATATAAAACGTTTTCTTTTTTGTCTTTGTTTTTGGTTAGATTTCAGATTTTCATTAATTCCAGTGCAGATTTCCCAAATGCCCACGTGTCCTATTGTGGGCGGGTCTACACGTGGCCTTTATGGTATACAATTTAATGCACAATTATTAATCCAACTGGTGTTTTTGAATCATTATTATTATTATTATTATTATTATTATATTTACTAACTCAACTACATGAACCCACGTGGCTGCACACAGTTATACCAGTCCATAATAATGTGTGCTAGTTAAACCAGTGCAGTCAAATGTACTTTTTCCTAAGTTTTGTGAGGTTAATCATCATTTTGATCACGGATCTACCTAGGGATCAAAGGACAAGCACACTTATTTTTGCATACTGTTCTGTTATCTGCATTTCAGGTCAACCTGAGCAGCCTAAGACACACCCAGCTGCAAATGTGTGTTTGGTGTTACTACACAGCAGGGTTCCCAGGGTGAAATGAGCTGTGAGAGTGAACTGAGCTCTGGGAATTTAGCTGTGTGGAGCAGGTCTAGGCAGTTTGACTTAAAATGATTATTTTACCAATCCATCACATTGAACCCTCTGCACTATGTATATATTTATATACATATATAAACACACTTTTTACAGACACACACATACACACACACACATATATGTGTGTGTGTATATGCATATTTGCCTCGCTTTATTCCATTATTAGCCAGTAGTGTTCTAGTAGAGGTATTGTTGTATAGCGTGCCTGGGTTCAACTATGTGCCGCCATGCTTTTCCTCAGCTCTGTTTTCAAAATCTGAAATTACTCCACACAGGCGACTTCCTCTCAGCTTGAGAGACTAAACTTGCCGAAGGCCAAAGTGGTGGTAAAAGAAAGACGGTTTGCTGTGGTGTGTTTTCAGCCCCCCTTTGCCAGCATTCACAGAGGCCCTCTTAAAATAACGCTGCATGTGGGTTGTGTTTCATGGAGTGTTTGATGCAGATTAGTCCACAGCTGGAAAAACTGGTTCATTTCTTATAAAAAGCCCTTAATGATGATTGTGGTGTTTGTGCATCATTAATATTTAACATAAGTCCATAAATTGTTCCACATATGCTAAAAAGGTTTTTTGTTGTATATTGGAGAATGCACAACATATTTCAGACTACTGTTTTTGGACTTCACATTAATGGTGATTGTGCATCATTAATATTTATTACATGTCCATATATTATTCTTGCATAAGCTAAAAAAGGGCTTTTATGTATACTGCATGATGCACTGTAAGTTTCAGACTACTAACTTGGAGTTCACTGTTTTTCTTTTAAGCATTTGAGTAAGAAATGCATGTTCTTATGTTTACTAAAGCACTACTGATAGTGACCTCGTCCGGGTGATCACTTTCTCTTTTTGTTTCTTCAAATTGTAAAGGGGGGGGATTAAGTTGATTGGGGATAAAGGAGGTCAGTCGGTCAGGGGGTCATTTTTTGTGACCAGGCAAGAACTTTTAACCTGGAAAGTGAGTTAGAGGAGCGTGTCTGTTTAAGTGTGACCGTGTATACAGGAGAAGGCAGAAGTTCTTATAAACTGAAACAGACACACAAATGTCACACCTACAGCGACTTGGATATACAGTCTGTGCAAAAGTTACATTGCACGTGTTTGTTTTTAAAGAGTAAATAAGAACATATCCTCTTGTGAAAACACGTCTGCATATTTTAATGTGTAATGACTGCTTATTTGCTGAACGTAGCATTAGAATGTGGCCTGTGTAAAAGTAATGGCATATTGTTCTTCCATTAGGTTAAACTTGTGCACTCTATTTTGCGGAAAAATACATTATTTATGTAAAGAGGCTCCTTATAGTCCCACGTGAACACACCACACGGTGTGAACAGTGTGAAAGTCTTTCTCTGTATTTAACCCATTCACCAAGAGAAGCAGTGGGCAGCCACCAATGAGGGTGCGCCCAGGGAGCAGTGTGCGGGGGCGGTACTTTGCCCAAGTGTACCTCAGTGGTGCCATTGGCAGTCCTGGGATCTGGTCCCTGACCACTAGGGCACCCTTATTTGTTCTGAAGTGTGTTTTCTGAAGAGTATGTGTTCTTATTTACACTTAGAAAACCTACAAAACACGCAGTTTGAACAGGGAGGTCCAAACTTCTGCAGTTGACTCTTGAAGTTGCGCAGCTGTTCTTTAAGTTGCGTTGCCGTTTAGCTGCTATACGGAGGGGGAGGGGTGCTAGGTAAAACAATAGAGGCCGTTTGACTGTGGCCTCGCACACAAGTTTGTGTAACTTCTGGGGTGTGTCTGCTCAGCAGGAGATCTGTGTTTGAACAAATGGCGAGAGGGGACAGTTCCAGGACTGTTGAACTCCACTGGAAGGTCAAATGGAGTCTTACAAAACACTATAGCAATTCTGACGTCTTTACATTTGATTAAAATTAAAACCTCTTGTCGTGTTACTAGTAAATTATTTAGCAGTAATTTATTATATATAGTATTTATATCCACTTCTTTCTGACCACAGCATTGTCAGTATATAGTATGCATTTCTGGAGAGTTTTTATTTAACTTGAGATTGTTCTTGTCTTAGTGTCTCTGTTTGACTTAATATAATAGTCATAAAATAAGCAGCTTCCTCCAAGATTAATAAAATTTCTGATTCAGATTCTTTAGTCTCCCTCTCTCTCCTATATAAGAGCAGTTTGTGTGCATGTGTGACTCTGTGTGATCCCATCAGAAACTGAATCTAAAGAAAAAACTAAAGAATAGAGAAAGTGTTCTCAAAAGAGGTGTTCTCATATGGTTTTCATTACATCGCCGCCATAGTGAGGCCGTTGGAAAGCTCTGAACACCTTAAGAGTGTTTAAGAGTGGTGGCATTTGCAGTAAACAGCTATGGCGTTGTGTGTAAGTAGACCTACTGGGATGTTTAAGGTTTGTCGTCTACATCAACAAAACTAAACAAACCTGAATGTAGGAGAAATTTGTGGTCACTGTAATTAAAGGATTATCTTAAGGATATTTTTAGTTGTATTTATTTTTTTTGTTTGGAGTGTCCTGCCCTCTTAAGATTGGGGGTCTCACTCTTTTTCTCTCCCCCTTTTTATAAAATATTATTTGAGCATTTGAGCGACACTCGTTATCCTCACTAACCTGGTCCCAGTGTTGTTTTCAAGACTTGCCTGTTCATGCCCAAAGAGTGATGCATTTTGATCAAGTATTCAGGTTTCCCTGTGGCTACACCTGGTAACTGGTTTAGTGTCTGCCAACGTCCTGTAAGATCTGTCTGGGTGCAGATATTACATAAGTTCTTAGTTAAAGTATTTATTGATCAAAAGAAACATTTTTTTGCCCCAAAATGTAGACCTGCTTGGTGTCTGAAGTTTCTTTAGCTTTGCCATGGTAAGGTGCAAACTCTTTTTGCATCTGAAGAAACAAACGTCAGACTGAAGAAACAAACTTCAGACACTAAACAAGACTAATCAGCTGCATCTGGGAGTAATGGAAAATCACATTTTTTTTTTTTTTTATTAATTTGTTTTTGAAAGCATTCCTTAAGACTGCAGTTCTGTGAGTTCGACATTACTGATTTTGGATGGACATAATAAAAACAACATTTATGTTTACGGTCTACCATTTTGAAAACAGGCACCATAAAACTATTAACTAACAAAATGTAAAAAACAACTACAGTAGGAGTGAACTCCATTCAAATCTGTTGTTCTTATTGTCCAGTAATAAGCACTGGGAGACACTCTGGAACCATAAAAATAACCTCATTTAACAATGGTCAGCATTCGATGCAGCATTAGCCAATTGGTATTCTGATCTCGTCTTTGTAGTTTTATTTGTATATGGAACCGTTTGGGAGAAGTGTTTTGTTTCAGTGAGGACTTCAGGCACTGGTTCTCAAATTAAAAGCTGTGCCCCCCGTCCCCTCCCACC
>JBBPCX010071292.1:0-10112 GCA_037974365.1 Hydrocynus forskahlii
CACAATTTAAAAAATGTGAGGTAATGTATTTTCAATTCTGTAGTAATAAATTGGGCATTGTGTGGAAATTAACTGTGTGGCAATTAACTGTGAACAGTGAAAATCCTCCCCTTCTCTTCCTACACACTGTATATTTTTCATATCATTAAAACTTCAGTAAATATATTAAACTCAGAATGTGCTGCATCTACACTGCAAACTCAGAGTGTAAAACCACAGCAAAAAACAGAAATGATTAATGATTTAATAATGATTATGAATGTCACTGCAGTCACTGACTCTAACATTTTCAAGCCAAGCTAATTGTAAAGGAGCAGCCTGGGGCTGGACCCACACTGGACCCAAGAGGGACTGTTTGTAAACCAGGCACAACCTACTTGTGACGGAAAGTTTCACCCGTGGGTTCTTCCTATCGAGCACATTGCTAAATGTACTTGACTGTAATGCCAGTGAAGTGAATCGTCAGTGCACAGACAGGCTACTTGGATTTCCAGTGGTGTGTGTATTCCTCTATCGATTAAGTGGAGAGGATTCTTTCGCGAAAGATTCAAGATTCAACGCTGGGTGAACTAATTATTTATGTTAAATGTGGGGGAGTCCAAACGAATAATTATGAAATGTGATTGAATGGCAACGACGCCCATGGCAAATCTCCATAAACAGTTATTCTGTAAATGATCTGCTGTTCAAATGTGGGTCATATACAACAAATCTGGAGAGGGTTAAATGCTGTGTCCATGGTGAGTGTCTGGCTGAGCTGACAAATGCAGGAGAAACGCAGTTCTAGGTGTTTCTTTCTGTTGATGAGTCCTCCTGCTGAGTCTACCACTCCCTGGATGGAGTTGTCATAGATGAAGTGTGTGTGACAGAGGAGGCTTCTGTAAGACTACAGGAGAAACAATGTTTCACTAAGAAAAATAATACAAAAAAATCTTCATAACTATCAATTTTATTGGTGTGAAACACAAAATGCTCATAAAAATAAGGTTGCTCTCCTAATTTCAGCTCCTCAATAGCGTTACAGTTGTATATGGCTCTGCTCAAAAACGTGAAACAGTGAAACTCCTAACCACGGTGAAAGAGAGAATTTCAGTGAAACGTGTTTCGCTAGCGTCAACTTTGATTTCAATGTAAATCTCCTCAGACCCCGGCGGCTCATGGATTTTCGAGGTTTCAGTGGATCACAGGTGAAGAATGGTTACCTTTAATAGCCATTCAAACCCGTTTGTGTCAAGTTGTGTGCATGTTATCAGGCCAAATCAATTGTCCGTATAAGATATATTTTGAAGAACTGTGGCGTGTACTCAAAGTACTGAAATGATATTGAATGAAAAATGTGACAGATATACAATGAACATGAAATTTCAGGCTGGCACAGCTTTGGTCAACTTCACTGGGTCACCTCTGTACAGTGCGAGGATGAACAATTACAAAGGTCAAACATGTCAAGTAAACCTAGGGAATAGTCCAGTCTCTCTTAAACAACAATGACTTCAACGATACAATAGCTCAAGCATGTAGCAACAATATCGCCTCTGTCCCTAAAGCATTTGAAAGAGCTGATGATGAAGTATGCTTAATTTTCAACAAGTATGCTTAATTTTCGATCTTAGTCCCGAGCCTAGTGCAGTTAGTGCTAACACAAGCATGTCCAAAGTCCTGTCGGATTTCATACGGCCTGCAGCTTCGGTCTTATAATTTGTTATTCATGGCTCGCTAGCTGTGTCAGAATAAATAAATCATAAAACTATAAAGATGTAATTCCTTCTTTCAGCACACCGTTCTAATGCGATCTGGCTCTGTATACTAGAGCTGAAGATCATTGCCCGAACCCGATGGGACCCGTCGGGGTTTGCAGTTGTAAAACCATCACTGACACCAATTCAGCAAATGAATGGGTGTACGTTGAAGAAGCTGTTTCATCAACGCTCAGTATATGTACAACCAGATAAGGTTTTGCTTGAACAATCTGTAAGTTATTAAGCATTTTTTCCAACTATACCACATTAAGAACAGATTCTACAAACACCTAATTCTAATTCCACATTCACCTCAGTATAGGTCCACCGTCATCTTGGCTTTGTTTTGAGTGTTTCTCCATCCTCCTTTTGTTCTTTGTTCTGAGTTTTTGCTTCTGGCCCTCGTGCCTTTTGCTTTGTTTAAATAAAAGTACTCAGAATGGAAGTCTGTGAATGCACCTGTCTTCAATGCCTGGGAGATCTGAGGGAGATACGTGAGACAGATCCAGAAATAAGTAAAATATAGAAATAGAAATAATGTCAACTGACATGATGATATTTCAGTGTACAAATTCTGTTTATTTCTTTCCGTATTTAGTTAGCCATGTACACATTTATTTAAAATGGTATCATTTTTAGTCCTCTACAGATGCAGACATCCATTCAATGTATGTCATGCAGTTACTGCACAATGTACTGAATACTAAAATGACGTAGTAAAGAAAATATTGGATTGTGGTACTCTGATGTTAAATTTTCCTTTATGTAAACAAAAGTTTTTTATTTTTTTTACCATACTTGCTTTAATTCATACTTAATTATTTGTTTCATTAATGATCTTCTGGTTATACTAATGTATTTATAAATGGCATAATCTGTGCTTTAAAGTGAATGTCAGCTTGCTGGGAATCGAGGAATATGACCCAAATGATAGTCTTCAGGAGGCCATTGGTAATTCATTCTCTGAGACCACATTTGGAGCCATTAAGTATTTTGGTTATGACATACTATTACTATTATTTACTACTTGTATTGGTCATGACAGTGCAATTTGTACCATTTTGCAGTTGTCATTCTTTGGGTTGGGCAATCAACTAAATAATGTGATGAAGTTTGGGGTTTAAATGATTTAACTAATCATTTAATAACTGATGCTTCTCTTATCACTGTGTGTATGGATGTATCAATATAGGGTGAGTTGCCCTAATGTGGGACACTGCCTAATGTGGGACACTTAAGCTTCAGTGGGTGTGGCTCTCCCCCAAACTAATGAATGTCAATGAAATTATAAGCAAATTTGGACAAAAGGGTATACATGAATTTGTCAAAACATTCTGCTATTTTTTCATTTGAATGTGTTTATGAAGTGTTTAGTCATCAAAAAATAGTATAACATGCTGTGTGGTTACTCTATATTTGATTTTAACCCATTTTGTTATTGTCCCACTTTAGGTCATGTGGTGTCCTAAAGTGGGACAGTACGATTAGCCTAATGTGGGACCTCTTAATTACTGGATGTTGTGTGTAATTAAACTCATCAGTAAGAATAGTTTTAGCCATGTCAGTATTTCATATTTCAACAGCCTAAAATCATTGCAGGCCTACAAGTCTTTTACTTCAGGTGAACTCATGTTCATGAATTCACATTTCCAAAAAAAATTCCTGGTTCAATTTGAATAGTAGTAAAATTATTTTTCCGCTCACAATGATAAATGATTAAATAGCCTAAAATGAATCAATAAATATTTCAAATGTATTTGAATTTTCTGGTGGCGCACAATTTCCTATCTCATCCATAAACCTGATCATTGCAAATAGTTAGTTAGTTAAATAGATGATATAAGTAAATAAATACATAAATGATGATAGGAAAAGGTACGGACTGTCAGTTCTGGGGTCTGTTTCACGAAGCGGGGTTAACAAACTCTGGGTCTAAACTTGAACTCTGAGTTGATTAACTCTGAGCTGTCAAACTCCGAGTTTTTGATTTCAGAACAGGTGATAACTATTAGTTTACCCAACTCTGAGTTCAGTTAACCCTGAGTGTCACACATAAAAAGGCCATATCAATGGCATTCAGAGAAAATGATTCACCATGGCAACACAGGGAAACAAATCTCGCGCTTCCACTTTCTCACCAGTGGAGCTTGAATTATTAATGATGGCGTATGCTGAATATGAGCCTGCCATATCTAAAAAAGGGAACACAGTTACTGCCACGAAAGAACGGGAACCAGCGTGGCAGAAAATAGCTGACCGAGTGAATGCGTAAGTATTGATAAGAACGATGTTGATTGATGTATATTTAAGAAATATTACTAGTTTTTGTATATTCTCTCTCGCTCTTCCTGTGTGTGCATGCAACTGACTTTTTTTTTTACAGTTGTAACCCAGCAGGTATAAAGTGCACTTGGCAGCAAATAAAGATGAAGTATAAAAATATAGTACAAACAGGTAAGCACTGGACCAGGTTTTGCTTGTCTATAAGACACAAAGGCCACAGTTTCATCTTAAACCTGGCAGCATGTAATATTGTTTGAATCTTTTTACAAGGTTCTAAATGTGGGCTCGGGTGCATATATTCACATTTTATCTACATATTAGCCAACAGGAAAAAGGCAGAGGCCTGAAAAACGGGTGGGCTTTCACCACCAACACCACTCACAGAGGCAGAAGAAATGGCTCTCAGCCAAAACACTGGCCGGCCCATGGCTGATGGCATCCCTGGGGGAAGCTCCTCCGATACAGCCATGCCCCAGGACAGGAGTTCTTACACAAGAAGTAAGTAATTCATATGAATGATGTATGTTCATTTGTCCAGTGTTGGCTCAGTGATGGCCATCCATTAAACTCATCATCAGACCCATCATATTCGAACCTATCATAATTTATTTAAAGTTATAGATAAGTAGAATTTGATAGATGTCATTACTTCATGTACATACTGTTGAAAGACTGTGATATTTTAAAAAGCCTGCCCACTATTGTAAAAGTTATATTCAAAATGTGCAGGTCACATTTCTGTTTAAGAATTGCCTGTAATCCTCATTGTCTTGCAGTAACTGATGGAGTAATCGGTGTTGTGGAACTGCCAGACACCCATTAAATGGTACATACTCTTCTTGAGATTTTTCATACTATGTCTTTCATTACTGGTGTATACAAGTAAGAGGTAATATTCACTACATAATGAAGACACATTGTCAGCTGTCACAGGGAGGAAAGATGTAGAGCAGCCTATGGTATGCACTTTTTAACAAATATGTCATGTACGTGATGCACCATTTTAAAACATTTATCCTTTCTTCACAGAGCAATGAAGAAAATCGCCAGGGTGAGCAGACTGCATCCACAGTCACAGCGTAGCTTACCTTTGTAAGATGCTTCATTAACTACCTACCAGTTATTGAAAAATTGGAATAAGAATCATTCTTCTCATTAAATGAATGTCTTTAGCTACAAGTGTCTATTTTCTAAGTTATATTATAGTGGTACAATTTTCACAGTGCAATACTGCCAAGATGTAACATTTTTGTTTATTCTAATAGCTCCCTGTAACGCAGTGGTATAAAATGTACCTTGAGAAACAAATTAAAAAATCGGATCTGGAAATGGAACACATTAAACAAAAAAATGCAAAAATCACAAATAGAATTACAAATATTGGAACATCAGTTAAAGGTGGGTAGTGGCACAAGTTGATGGATTGTTAACTGTATTTCAAAACAAAATATTAAAATGCTGTTTTGTATATTCAAATACAGGAAATAAAGAAGAGTTCATAAAATGATTGTCATTTGTATTTATTTGAAACTTATTTGCTGGAAATGATTAGACCATATTGCATTTCGAACATCTTGTCCATCTGTTGCATCGACAGGAATGTCAGGGTTGTTATCAGGGTCAACCTCTGGTGCAGCAACCCAGGTTTTACTTCTCATCATTGCAATATTGTGCAGGACTACGCATGCAACAATGATATCACAGGCCCTTTCTGGGGTGACACGGAGCCCAAGAAGGCACTGGCCCGGGTCCTGCTGTGAGCCAAGTTATATCTTTGTTGTGTGCCAGGATCAGGGTATGGGGTCAGCAGATAGGGCTGGCATGGGTACCTCCTGTCACCGAGTAGGTAACTACTGAACTCCCCTACAATAATGAGTTGACAGTTTACATGTTGAGGTGCAGTATGAGGGAACAAGCTATTGCTTAAAGATTATAATGTAGCTGCACTGTATACACTCACCATGAGCAAGTCTAGCACTCAGTGTGCATTCACAGAACATTCTGGCATCATGCACAGACCCAGGCCACTTTGCCTCCACATTGCTGATGACATAGGCTGCATCACATATAATCTTCACAATGCAGAACAGTGATTAGTTACTGTAGATGTACTGTAAAGTAGGCCAATAATTCAATGCAGTAAACTACTAAAAGCTAGAAACTCACCTACCTGCACATTAATACTGTGGAATGACTTTCTATTCACGTAGTCTCCTTCATTTACTGAAGAAACCTTAATGGGATATGTGTGCATTCTATGCAAGCAAATCACACCTGGAAATCCTAACAAAGAGGGCATAAGCCTACTAAATTTGAACAGGTACTACAGTCAGTTTCTAGTTTAGTATGGTGTAACAATGCAAAAAGAGTAACTGTATTTAATCTAGTCTTAACCTACAATTGTTTATTGCTTCAAATCTTAAAGCATATTACGAAATATATTAGGCTATTACTTCATACCCGCAATTCTGCGGAATTTTTCCTTGATTATTCTGCTACATCTGTGACCAGGAAATGCCACAAACGTGTAGAGAAAACGTTTAAGCACAAGAGTAACCTGTCTGATACACCGACAGATGGTTGCCTTTGAAACGTGTTGAGCGTCACCTATATTGTACAGAAAGCTGCCATTAGCAAAGAAGCGAAGTGCTGTACAAAGAATTTGCTTGGAACTGAGAGGATGTCCACGGTGTGTTTGACGAGCAAAATGAGGACTAAGAATATTGTTGAGATAAATGATTGTCTGTGATGAAAAACGGTAACTCTCTAACAGAAAATCATCTATAAATGATAAAATATCTAAACGGGGTCTGATCACTCTCTCCCGAGGGAGATTCCTGCGGATAATTCGTGCTTCCATGTCGACTGGTCTTTCAAGAAAAGGACACGCCATGTCTGAGTACCTGCTTCAGTCTGACAGTTCATTTAAAGAGGAGAAACTTTTACAGGGACTAAACCTGCCAGCGAGCAGGTTAGCTTCACGGGACTCAGAGTTGGGCTCAACTGGCTTTTTCAAACCGAAAACTCAGAGTTTCCCTTAACTCACACACAACTAACTCTGAGTTCTCACTAAACCCACTTCGTGAAATACCCCCCTGGTAGGCCGGGGTGTGGTGACTATTTGTATACAGTGTGTATTGGTGGGACTTTTATTTTGACAGGGTTCACTGGGAGTGTTAGAAATGAGTCACAGCTGGGTTGTGTTTAGGTTAAGTGATTGTGTTCAGTTATTGGTAGGGGTTTGAGTTATGTTTTGTTTAAAAGCCTCTTTAGTGCATGTGTCAAGTGTCGGTCAACTGTTATGCTTATATTGTTTCTCCCGTCTCCTTCCTCAGTTAATCCTGACTCCTTTTGTTTAAAGAAACTAAAGTCTTAAGGTCTGGCTCTCAAGCCAGTTTTGTTCTGTGTTTTGTTTAAATGAAAATAAAGATGCTGTATTTTGACTATGACTGGTGCGTGTGTGCCTGCCAAAAGTGCCTGGAGACAGGGAGGACCCATGACTCTGGCTATACTAACATATATAATAATGTGGTGTAGGCCTTTTAACATGGACTTCACAGTGTCCCACATTAGGAAACAAGCTGTCCCACATTAGGAATATGCACCCTCCATCTGACAATTTGTCACTAAGAGCACTAATAAGTGTGGCATTTATTGTCAACACTTTATCTAGATTTTCTCTTTTGGTTTGATTAAGGCACACCTTATGGTTTTCAAAATGGGTGTTGATATACCATGTTGGCTTAACAATGTAATATACTACAGAAGTCCAAAATACAAAAAAATGTCACACATTAGGGCAACTCACCCTATGTATTTATGATATAACATATGTTTGTTTTTATGTACTAGCTACGATCAACAAACAATTGAAGAAATTGTTTGAGGGTTACATGAGCAGATCATCCAAGATAAAGTTGTTCGATTTAATATAATCAGAAGAAATTTATGGGTTGGTGCTGCAAGAGCAATGAATAGACCCAACCTTACAAGACAGTTGATGTCAAATTAACAGATGATCATGGAATTTCTGAAGGAGCTGTAGACAATGGTGGTCCCGCTACAGAATTTTTAAAATGGTGCCCACAAGAAAAAAAGGACTCTTGTGTATCTTGGCATCAGGCACATCTGAGATGGTAACTTTGACGTTGTCAGGACCTCTGAGCAGTGTCTGTGCCAACAAGTTACTGTTATCCTAGTCATTATTACTCAACTTTCACGTCGGGTAAATCTCAGCCACGCCTCCAAAGGAGCCCGTCACCTGAATATTAGATGGCAGTACGCGTGTGTGAGGTATGTTTGTAGTGTGTGTGGTCGTTAGTAGCCTGGGCAACCTAGATTATAGGAGGAGTGTCGTAGCTCATCAGCGGAGGTTGCTACCCAGATAGCAAAATCAGACTAAACAACATTGAACAGTTGTCAGGAAGAAATATTGAATCTACGTTGATACGTGACATTGAAACCAAATTGAAAGCGCTCGTTATGTTTTACGTTGAACCAACAGCGGATTTTAAAACATAATTGACAATAAATCAACATCAATTTAACCATAATCTAAAAGGTCAATCCGGAGCTATTTTTAGTTGATTTTATATTGAGAAGACATTATTTATCAACGTTGATTCAACCATCATCTAAATCCAGTCTTCAGCTACATTTTAAGTGATTTACTGTTGAAACTATGTTAGCAATCATTATTAATTCAAGTCATCCAAAGTCAGTCTTCCGATTTTATTCTAAAATATTTTGTGCAAAATAATAAGGCAAGTCAATTCCATAAAATGAATATTTTAATAATATTTGTAAAACAAGTGTCACTGGTAAGCTTTGTGCTGAAATAGATCTAAACACATTACAAATTGTAAACTAGGAAAGCAACCCTCAAAACTGGTAAAACTCACTGCCCGCTAAACAATGTTGCAAAAAAAAAATAATAATAAAGCTTGTTAAAAGTTAAATGATTACCTTGCAAATGTTTAAATATAGACAATGAAAATACAATGTATACTGCATGTTGTAACAAAACAAGTTTAAATAAAACAACTATTTATCCAAACATGGATCAAAACTCCACCTAAATTTCCTTGCTGAGGGGCGGGTGTAACATCTGGTCAAACGGCCAGTCACTAAGTTTGCTTGATTGTCCTTTTAATGCGATCCCCTCTCTCTGGAGCATAACACAGCCATTTTTTAACAGTGTTGCTGAAGGCCAGATGGAAAAGCTTCTGGTCAAACTGTCGAGCAGCAGCTGAAACAAGATTTCAATAAATAAAACAAAACGACAAAAAATATGGCCTTGTCGCATTGGTTCATTAATATGAATTTAATGGTTTTGTTCACTTACCATTACTGCTTTTATCAGGCACTGATGGCGTATGATCATACTGGAGAGGTCCCTCCATAGAAGTCTAGAGGTACAGAGAACAAATACTGTAACTCGTACACAAAGCGTTTATTGGGTATGCATTTTATTTTAAATAAATTAAAGAGGTGTAAAATCGCATACTGTTTCCTGCTTGTTGAGGGGGAGAAAGGGGGGTGAATCCTAACGCTGCTTCATCTTAGCCTGCTAGATTAAAACATTAAAACTTAATTTGGGCATTACAGATGATGACTTGAGTTTGATTTGGTGTGTATTCCACCTTTGCTAGATGAACTTCTGGCCAAAATGTCAAACATGCTCCAAACAGAGCACATCAGAGCACATACAGTGTCATACCAGAACTTGCTTGCTGTTTGGGCTCCAGCTGCTGGTACACAAAGCCTGCTCAAACAATTGAAATTATTGACATATACTGTTTGTTCTCAGCATACTGCGGAACTGTGTCTTCAACATCAAATGCAGCCTGTAAGTATAACAGCCATCAGTCCTAAATCCTCCTGCCCATGCTTCTGACGTTCATATATTTAAAAGAACGTGAATGTGTAACAAGTTCATTGTCTCATCCTTCAACAACTTTAACAAAATATAGACTGAAAAAACTTGTGAAAGATTACATCAAAAATTGGGAAATTTAAAGCGTTCCACTCAATGCATCATGTTATCCAAATACTGACAATGCTTTTTGGTTACTCACCATTATGACCTTG
>JBBPCX010071293.1:0-10111 GCA_037974365.1 Hydrocynus forskahlii
CACACACACACACACACACACACACACACACACACACACACACACACACACACACACACACACACGCACGCGCACACGCACACGCACAGGCACACGCGCACACGCGCACACGCGCACACACACACGTACACACACCCTCACTCTCACTCTATCTCGGCAGTCTAATGTGGAGTTACTCAACTGCAATAGCCTTGTGGAAGCAAAAGTGATGCAATAAGGTTTTGCTGCCCACTAAAGAATCAAATAAGGAAAAACATTAAGGGGAAAAAAACCCCTGCAAGAATTTCTCTGATTGCAGAGTTAAATCAAAATATTAAAAAAAAGTACACAGTTCTAATCTACAAAGGTTAACATTCTTATAAACAAATGAACTTCTAGTAATTCTTTATAACAATGTGTATAGTACTGTGCAAAAATCTTGAGCCACCCCTCATTTCTTCATATTTTGCTTCCAAAGAGGCAGACTTTCTTGTATTTTTAATGTAGTCTTGAGGAACAGCTCTAAGGCCCAAAAACCTAAGCATGACTCATTCAAGCAGAACAAAGCACATCTAACTAAAGTCCTGAACCAGTGAAGAAACAGGAGCAGATGATTCCAGATGATCAGGCGGTGATCAGTATACTGGTGGTGTTGAATGCGGAGTGGCTGGAACTCTTTTATCTGGACTCCTTGTGTCTTTTGGCACTTTGAAGACTGTCCAAGTAAAATATTCGTCCCTATTTCTTTAATTTAATCTACTCAGTATGCCACAGATAATACAAATTGACAGGCATAAAATAGTATTTTTGGACCAACAACAAAAAACAAAATATAAAGAAATAAGGGGTGAACAGCACATATGGTAAAAGAACAAGATTAAAAAAGTTATGAAAAAGAATGTGTTTGCCTTTGGGTAAACTGTGTTAAACAGTTAAGTGTGCCTTTTATCATTCTTATTCCCAGTTCTTATGCCAGTTTCCTCATTTTGTTATTTTATCCCAAAGACACTGCTTACCTCATAGGCATCTGAAAGATGGCGTAAACCTTTCTTAAGATATTGGTAGTGCTGCTCTCTTAGAAGTGTTGGCCTAAAAATAGGGAAAAAATAAAAACAGGTTAGACGTAAACGTAAACTTTAAACTGTCAGATGGCCTACTGGTCCAATTTTAGATATACACACACATCCACACAATATTTAACTTATCCTAATGTGTATAATGTGTGCGCCCGTATATGCCTTTCATCTTTTCTACATCAAGGTTTCCAAACTATGTAAAAAAAAAAAAAGGTAACTGAAAACAACAAAAATGAAGGTTGAAAATATAATGTAAACCTCTATATTCCCTACAGTCATGTAATACTGTATTACAGCTTTACTCCGCCACATTAATACCGTACGACCTATAAACCTCCACCTTAATCGGACAGACCATGGAACTGTAAAATCACATTTCTATGTTCTCAGCCAGTGTTCGCAAATAACCACCCCCTTCAGCATTTGCCCATTCAAACTTAAAAATAGCCAAACCTTATAAATGACCTGTAAAATCAGTTTGCAACAGTGCTAGAAACATGAGGTGAAATTTGAAAAAGACAGAAAACAAGTACCCAAAGTATAACCCCCTCACCAACTAGACACAATGAAAATTACAATTCAAATCAAATGTGATTAACATGTAAATTGTAAATGAAATTGCTTTTAAATGAAGATGTAGAAGGATCAACTGAAAAGCAAGTGTGATATCCAACAGCATAAAACAGTCTAACAAGTCAGTTTGCCTCCACAGCCTCGTTCAGGAAGCTGCAGTGGTCTCTGCTTGGTGAACTGCCCCCGGTTTCAGACATCAAAGGGCCTGGCAGCGGCACGACGAAACTTCCCTGTTTCCGAGCTGTCATGAGTGAGTCTCTCAGCATCAGGCGTGGAGGTGCTGGGGCATGTCTAATTGGGGGGGTACCTCGGCCAAGCTCCACTACGAAGCGAACAGACCCATCATTATCTCCAGTTCTTTGGTCTGTTGCATCCCACTGGGGCAGCCATACACCATAATTACAGCCTGGTATGATGTAGCATCACACTCCGTGTGGCTACAAACAGCCTCAATTAGTTTTCCACCAAACTAAGCCCTCCAATTTGTATAGTAGCATGCCTGAGACCTTCCACTGGCAACACTGCAGTTTCCAGATTTACTCAGTTCCATTAAATCCAATCCAAACCAAATATGCACGTGAGTGTTTATTCAGTGGTGGTCAGAATCTGGCAGGGACACATGGACTGTTACTCCTCTGCCTCCATTAGATCTTTTCTAACTTTGACTAGCCTGTCAAGTGTCCAAAGACCAAATTTATCCCTTAAATATATTCATAAATATACTATTCTACTCCTACTTTGCATTAAAACAGTCTTTCTATCTCTGCGCATCACAATCACATCAACTAAAATAAGCTTTGTTTGATCTCTGATGCTTATGACTGAATGTACAGGTCACAGAGGCAAAGCTAAAACCAAAACCAGAGCCAAAATACACCATTAATTAATTGTTCACCTGCCATTATTAGCAGTAGACCAACCAGCAAACCAGCACACTAGATATTCCTATTACTGCACACTGTACAGATAATTGTTGCACACTGTACAGATCTTGCTTCTGTAATATTTGTTTAGATGGAATATACTTTTTTTGCATATTTTTATTACCTTAATTTAGCCTTTGCCAAATTTCCCTTTAATTAAATTGATTTGATAACTTTATGGCACAGTCTTCCAGGTACATTTCATTTCGTGTTGTACTTATATAACTATGTATGTAACAAATAGAGAATCCCGAATCTTGGCTTGCACTGCAAGAATGACATGAGCACCTACAGAGAGTAAAAAGGGAGATTATGTGGACAATACAGTGTTGAAATGCACTGTGAATTCATGCTCTGAGGCAGAAGTCTCTTGTTTTTGTGTGAACCATCATATGAATGTGGTTCCAGCAGCAGTGAACAGCACCAGGATTAGCTTGGAAGCAGACAGAGCCTGTTTTTTTTGGTTTAGTGTGCACTCAAGTACAGAAAAAATGGTTCATGCCAAATGAGGGAGCACGCTAAGAAAAGGAAGAAACACTGACAGGAATCAGAACTCTAAAGGACAACAGGCCCTCCTCTGGGCCTCACCAGACAACATTTCAATGAGAGTAGTGAGAATTATCTATACAGAAATAAGATGAGCCTAAACATTAAATACAGATGATCATTTTCACAAAAGAAAATGACAAATGACTGAAAATTAAATATACTAAGTAAATATCCTTCTTTCCCACCGCCATCACTCTACAACTCTTCTCTCTGTCACACATCCACACAATAATCTGTACAGTAGCCTGTGGCCTCTTCTTGTATATTTTTTACTGGGTTAAATAACAACCATCATGGGAAGGACATTGTGCATTATTTTTGCTGTGAACAGTCTACCCTGTGCAATTTTGTGCAATGTTCTTATCAGATGTTAAACATTATCATTATGTGCAATATCTCATGTGCAGTTGTTTTACCACGTGTAATATCATGTGACGTTTTCTAAATGGGTGCTGAATCACTTCATTACATGCAATTTAGCTTATGTGCAATATTCTTCATGTGCAATATCACTACTTATGTCAATATTACCTTTTATTACTTAATTTTACTACTGATTGTTTACTAAGTGCAATACCTCACTCAAAACTACCATTTTTGTCAGTAGATTTCACAGAACTGTGTTACTTATATGTAATATTTATACCCAGCATTTCTGTATATAGCATAGTGTATTTTCATATTGAGCTTTTTTCCATTTCTACAGATTTTTTTCTTTAGACTTCATATTTTATATTGTTCTCATTACTGTGTCTCTTTGTCCTTGCAGTCAATACATATGCAACTTCCTCAATAAAGTTTTCTGAATCTGATTGAGTGCTCTCTGCAAGACTGAGCTAAACTTAAGCATTTTTGTGGCAACAGAAGCTGAAATCGTATTTAAAGACCTTCCCAATGAATACTTTCCCTCAACAAGGTTAACCGTTTGTTAAAATGAGCTTGAATGTTTCTAGGTGCTTCTATCTTTTGATCATTAGAAGCCACATTAGTATTCCTGGGTCCACTGTTTTTTCAATATTTCTGTATAATTAAATCAATATAATGTAAGCACAGGTATTCAGAGTGGAAATGCTGTAGTCTAGAGAAACTTTCAGACATCTGAAGCATTTCATGCGTTGCATAATGAAATGGTTATGAATACACTGCCTAATGCACAAAACATTGATTTATAATAATATTGGCGTATGTTGTTTGAGGCTAAAATGTAATTTGATGGTGGAGAGTTACTTGTACGATGTTGTAAGACAGAATAAGAAACCTTACTTTTTTGGATTTATCACTATTTACCATTACCAATGTTACATGTAAAGACCCTGATGACATCTAAGTTCACTGCTCATTTTGGAGAGTAAATAAAATGTCTATATTTGTGCTGCAGATATTACAAGCCTCTAAATCCGAGTCAGTAAATTTCTCTATAATGCACCTCATCAAATCATTCTGAATGCTGTTTACATCTCAGTGACTGACTTATAACCACTCTGGTGTAAACTACTCCATCATAATCCATTTAAAAGGTCTTCTTTGTCAGTGCACTCAGTTTTTCTATTTTCAGTCGGCTTAGTCTGGCTCAAGTGCTAATGAACCTAGTCATAAGTGAGCTTAAGTAATGATAGATAAAAAGGCTCATGGCTTACATGCTGGTTTGTGCCATAATAAAAAGTAATTGCAGTGAAATGTGTGTGTATTTGTTCATCAAAGGAAGCATTTAACAGCACAGATATGGAAACAAAAACAGTATTAAATACTGCATTACATATAGAAGGGGCTGTGATTGCTGTGCATTAATGTCATAGCAATATTAACTAATTTGATCATTTGTCTCTTATTAGGTTATTAAAACAAAGAGATGAAAAATGAATCGATAAACAACATGTAAATAGCATGAAATATATTTAATAATGTAGCTGCATACAGCAATCATAGGGGTCCAAGCACAACCAACAAAGCCAGTATTTAGAGTACGGTTATGTTTGAATTTGAATTCAAAACCTTGTATTCTACAGACGAGCATTATAACACCTAAATACCACCAGATTCAGTGAAATTGTATTTTATAAAGTTTGTAATTCACCCTTCAGATGTGGGGTTTGAATTGGGCGCCTTCTCCCTGATAGACAAGCACCTACTGAGCCATTTTTGCCAGTGATTCCAGGTGTATGACTCCACAGTAACTGGATTCCAGAAGTAACTACATTTTTTGGGTCATGTGCTGCAGCCATATTGTCAACAATTTGTGGTAATTATTTACCTAGACTGAACTTAAGATGATATGATAAATATCCAGAGACTAGTTAAAACTGGGCGAAGAGAAAAATTAATATTATCATCAAAAAGCATTATACTGCAGAATTGTCACTGCATGAAAAAAGTTCCACAGGATAAACAGAGCAGGACTTACTTGAGTTTAAGGATATATAGCGTCACATAGTTACTACTGGTTTTTACTGGTTTAACTATTTGATTTATTGAATCATCTTCAACAACTCTCATATAGAATAGCTCAAACAGGCAGTATGCAAATTGTCAGTCACAGTGGTCAAGCAGTGGGTGAGAAATAATTATTTGCTTTTTTTTGTGCCCCCTATGCACTAGTTGGCACCAATCTTTGTAGACTTACTTAAAATCAAGTGATGTATAGGCATGTCAAGTTTTGACATCACACACCACAGCCACAATGGCATGTGACATCACCTGCCCCATCCATCATGGCTTGTGACATCACACACCCTGCCCACTATGGTGCGTGACATCACACATCCTACCCACCATGTTGTGTGGTATCACATGTCCTGCCCACAAAGGCATTCGACATCACACACCAGGAACACAATTACATGTGACATCACATCATGGCCACCATGGCAAATGACATCATGGCTCAGTTTCCTAGGCTTGGACTACCTTTTCCCACTCAATGGAGAATCTCTACTCACAACGCTATTTAATCTAGGACTAGGCTTAATCCCTGTCCGGGAAACCGACCCCATATGTCTCAGCCACCATGGCATGTGACATCACACATCACCCCCACCATGGTGCGTGACATCACATGCCGAACCCACCATGGCATGTGACACCATACATCACATTACACTGAAGTAGTTTAAACACAATAGCTTTCTTTTAGACGTTAAGGGAGAAAAAAAATGTCATTATGCCCTCTATATGGGCAATATACAGCACTGAGCAAAAGTCTTAGACACCTATTCAAACTCTTCAAAGCAATTTTCCTCAGCGAGTGATAAAGTGTCTTTCTGCCAGCAAAGTTAACAGAGTAAATGCAAACAAACAAGAAAACAGTAAAAAGTATCAAGATTTGTTCTGTTTATAAAAAAAGTAGTTTATATTTTATGAGCCGGTGAGGAGAACACAGGTTCGGTTCCAGATTCCTCCTCAGTTCCTCCAGCGGTTGTTTGGATTTGTGAAACTCCATCAGCAGCTTCTGATTTAATTTAATGAAGGACTAATTGAGTCAAACCAGGTTTCTGATAGAAACAACAAGTAATACTGAACTTCCACAAGGAACACACTGGTATACTGAACATAAAATCACTTTTTACTGTATAATGTTATCTGTATTTATTGATTTTAGTTTTATTTAGTATATTTAGGAATATTCATGTGAAAAAAACACTTACTGCTCATCTAAATAGTTTTTAAATATTATTTTCGCAGGTGTCTAAGACCTTTGCACAGTACTGTGTATCAGACAGTCCGTCTACTTCTGTGGGCAAAAGGTTTGAGGCTGAAACCACAGTCGGTCACGAAGGTCAAGAGGGAAACAACATGAAACATCAGGACTTTGAATGACTTGTAAAGTAATAACTAACAAAGAAGGAACAAGCAAAACAGAAATATTACAGATACACAAGCAAGTTCATACTTTCATGACACAGTATCAGCATTGACACCTGCTGGAATCCACACACTCGCACTTGTATGATGGTAATGTTAGCAGATATGTTTTTTTTTATTATTTAATTTCTTAAACATGTATAATGGCCAGAGAATGTCGAACATTACTTACTGTGGTAAGCTGTGCATTTGCTGGTAAACACTGAGTACGTCTTGAATACTGCGTTCGACTCTTCTCTGGACACAGTGATAGAACAGAAAACAAAAAGATGCGGTGGTGAGACAACAACAGAAAAAGAGACACAAAGCAGCATGCAGACAGAGGCGGTGGAAATAATATAATACACTCTCTCACACACAGTTTATACACAGCACTCAAGCAGCCTGAACTATAACGTACTATTTATACAATATACTCAAATGGTGAACGTAGTGTACATTTATTCGTTAGTAAAGAATACTGAGTGTATTTTAGTAAATACTGAGGGAGCAACATACAAATATGGAAAATCTGTGTGCAGAAACGTTTGACTGGTAGTGTATGAGTCATAGTAAGCATTTTATTCGTGATATTGTGGCCAAAACATCCCATCAGCGGTTTGTTTTTAGCCTTCTAGTTCCAGTCTATTCTATTTTTATTCAGAAGATCTGTCTTTTAACTACTTTGTCATTTGCTGGTTTATAACAGTTCAAAATGCATAAAAGTCCTACAAAGAGCAGGTTTTCTTTCTAGGAATCAGCTTTAAAAAAAAAGTCTATATCCTTGGTAGAAACAACTTCTCACATTTCCAATAAATACAACACTTTTTATACAGCACACATTTTACTCCCGAGTTCATACAGCCCATAGTAACAGACCGTTTTGAGTGTCTGTTTTTGTAGGATCAGGAACAACCAAAACATTCAAGTATTGTTATTATGTATAATCTGAGAGGGTCAAATGTTTTTTTTTGTTGTTGTTGTTGAAAATATTACAAAACTACTTTTATATCCAGTGTCCAGCCTTAGTGGACAGAAAGTTGATGTGATGCTAACTAGCTAGTATGCTACAGCACAACTAAAACAAAATAGAAGCGGAGAAACCTTTTTTTTTATTATATTTTATACTGCTGTATTTATTAATAACTGGCCAATACTGGGGGTTTCACTTCATATTAACAACCTAAATGTAGACTGAAGGCCCCAATCCACTAAGAAAACTAAGTCAGGGAAGTTATCCGGGACCAAAGGGTGTCATGCTGATACCGTTACGTCCTTAGCAGCTACACTATGTGGACAAAAGTATTGGGACATTCCTGTTTTCCATGGTTTGGGGACTAGGCCCCTTATTTTCAGCGAAGGGCAAACTTAATGCTTCAGCATGCCAAGACATTTTGGACAACCCCATGCTTCCAACTTTGTGGACACAGAGATTGCGAGCCAGGCCTTCTCGTCCAAACATCAGTGCCTGACCTCATAAATGCTTTACAGAATGAATGGGCGCAAATTCACTCCACAGAAACTTCAAAATCTTGTGGAAAGCCCTCCAAGAAGAGTGGAAGCTGTTATAGCTGCATTTGAATGCAGAGTCATTAAAGACTCTGCCAGTGTAATGGCCAGGTGCCCAAATACTTTCGTCCATGTAAGTGAGTATATTTACCTGCTCTGCTGAAGTCACGGTCTGCACTCCGTCATCCTTCAAAAGCTCCGACTGATGGGAGTCACTAAAGCACCTTAATGGTTCAACTACGGAATCCATTGTGAAGGTAAAAAACTAGAGAATCTATATAGTGTGTTGCAGACTCTCTAAGCCAGATATGAAGCAAAAAACTTATGATTTCTCCCCCTTTCTAAGTGACAGCACTAGTTTTGTTTCTATAGCCTCTTCTTTCCCGTTCTCATGGGACGATGCATCAATCCGCTGCTCTATAGATCACGTACACCACCATCGCTATGGAAACGATGGATCACATGGTTTGAAGATCTGGTCCGAGAGGAACGTACGTCAACAGGGACGCGCCCACTGATTGGCCAGGGCTGTAGTTCGACGGGTTACAGCAAGTCGAATAGATCAAACTTAATGTAAAATAAAAACGCGTCTTACTTGACTTGTGATGATCCAGATCACCAAAGAGTCGGTTCTTTCCGACCCCAAACGGCTCTTTATTTTTCCGCTCGTCCAGTTTGAATCGGAATCAGAAAACTTTCTGGAGGAAAGTGCTTATGTTATAACTGCGCAGATGCACAGAGACGCAAAGACAAAACCAATACAAAATATAAAGTCTAAATAAATCCAATAAAATCTGTAGAAAACCCACAGTATGAAATACACTATGCTAAATGCACAAATGAGGGATATCAATACTAAAGACAAAAAACTTACAGTTAAGTGAATCACTACTAACACAACTAGTTAGGGGTATGTTGCTGCATGTAGTAGAGATCCGTAGTATATAAGTAATATTGACATAATATTGACATAAGTAGTGATACATTGCACATAAGATATTGCACATAATGTTTTAGCACCTATGTTGCACTGTTTTGACCTGTGATTAGGATGTGTGCTCATATCACTTAAGTTATTCAGTGTAGTCATACTAAACCTTATAATTACCATAATAGTACAATTTTACATTATATTTGGTATGAAAAGATTTTACAGTTACATGTATGGCATTTGACAGAATCTCTTATCCAGAGAGACCTACATGAGTGCTTTTTACTCCGCAAGAAAACATGTCCCTCATACTAGTAAACCTAGAATTAAAATTAAGAGCTTCTAGAAGATTAAAACATTTCCAGAGTTCGAGTTCTAAACCAGGGCCCCATCAGATCACACACACCGAAGACTTTTTTTAAAGGAATTGACATTCTGCTTTGTATGAGGTTACAATAAAAACTAAAAAAACAAATAAACAAAAAAGATTAATGACGAGAGCCGTCCCATCGAGTATTTTTAGAGTTTTTTTTAATGGAACTGATAAATATTCTGCTTCTATTTGGTTACAATAAAAAATAATAAAATGAAAAACAAAAGAAAAAACTAAGTAATAGGAGCCGACTCCCGTCCGAGAGAATCGACTCCCATAGTTCACTTAAAAGAGTCATCTCACAGCGACAAACCACTCCTAGGTACACACCCAATATACATACATACATACATATACATAT
>JBBPCX010071294.1:0-10109 GCA_037974365.1 Hydrocynus forskahlii
CATGGGATGGGTGGGGCGTGGCCAGCAACAGCTTATTTGCATAAAAGGGACAGAGCCTGAAATGACTCGTTTTGAAAAGGACCGAAACCGTGAATAATATAGTTGGTGGTATCTCTTTATGTGAGAGTGATTTTGTGCAAAGAATTTCACGAACATGTTTTGTAAAGCCCATAGACCTATTATGACTTGTTTTTTTGGGGGTTTTTTTAATTAAAGTGAGTTTTGCATAATAGGTCCCTTTTAAATCTGTTTAAAAATCTGGTATAAACATGTACAAGGTTCCAGTCAGGTGAGAAATCCATATTCATTCAGTCACAAAAAAACCCACAAAAGACATCTTGACAAGAAAACTGAAAATTGTTACGTACATGTGTTTGGATCATGTTCAGCATATAAGACCAGAATTTTACAGCAAAGGGGCAAAACCAAAATAAATGCACATTAGTTTCATAATCGTTCTTACAAAAAGGGCAGCTGGTGTCAAACTCCCTGATCCTTTTAGAAAGAAAAATATTTGAAGGACACACTTTATGTGTTAATTTAAAGGTAACTTCTTTTACTTTAATTGTTCCCGTCAGTGTCAAACTCAAACCTTGTGTGACATGCTCATCATGAACATATGCTTCCTGGGTGGTGCCTCTGGACCCAGAGGTCATGGGTTTGAATCCTACCTTCAGCACACCACCACTGGGTTCCTGAGCAAGACCCTTAGGCCCAATTGCCCCAGGGATACTGCCCCCTGTAGTTAGGGAATGGAAGTCGCTTTGGATAAAAGCGACTGCTAAATGCCGTAAAATGTGAATGTATATGCTTCCTTCTCCAAAGTTTTCTTATGGTCACACGTCCTGCTCTCCTTCCAGAAAAGGGCACTGCAGAGCAGATTGCTGCCAGTGGAGTCCTGCCCACGCTGGCCCAGACCCTGAGGAATAAGAGCTCCCTCACATCACAGGTGGCTCTGCTGGTGGCTGAGATGGCCAGAGAAGGTAACAGGAACACTGTCGTTCTCCATCACTGCTCCAGGACTGAGCACATGCTGAGACACAACACCAGTCAACAGCTTAGAATCAGTGTTGGCCTTCAACACAAAACCAGTTTAGCTAACAATAAATGGAATGATTTACATTTATTTATAGCTGTCACACAAGCAAACACACACGTCCCCACACCAAGGACTGATAAGTGCAATGTTTCTCATGCAGCGTGAGCAATATTTGTGGTGCAGGTTTTCTCTGTACAACATGCAAGTTTATGGTGCATTTAAGTTTATTGTTGTATTTAAATAACTGTATAGTGTGCAGACTTTTCATATAATACTGTCATATTGTGTAGTTTTGATTTCTATAGGTTATGCTTATCTTATCTTATCTGAATGAGATAGATACTAATAAAATTAGAATGCAGAATTCTATGTATTTGGAAGAAAAAATAACTCAAGGCAAACAAAATTTGTAGCTAATTACAGAATATGAATACCCTTATAGTTCATGTTTAAATTATTCAAGTTCAAGTTAGCGTTTATCATTCATCCACATACACAGTATATGACTGAACGAAATTGCGTTTCTTACAGTCCCAGGTACATGGACAGCACAAAAACACACAACATACGACATGAAGACAAGAAGTAAAACAAGACAGTGTAAGAAGTATCAGTGCAACAAACATTTAGGAGGACCAGCAGGAGATATAATTTGTCTTTTTTAAAGCTCATAATGGTTTATTTTTGATGGTTTACAATTACATATATATAATCATCACCGATCCACATGAAATTTGGTGGTCTTGGAAACCTCACAAGGCTGATAGAGAATAAGCGGTTTGTGACCTTAGGTGGGCGTGTGTCTTCCTTCTGCCGCCCCCTGAAGTAGGGTAGGTTTAATGTGCTTTTGGGCAACAGCTCAACAGCTGTTTTGTCAAAATGACAAAATTTGTAAGGCAAGTTGATCTCTTGGAGACACATGATTCTAGCACACTCTGACTCTTTTGTGTAGAAGCATAGTGAATAACATCAATGCAAAAATCTAGTGCTACACCAAACATTCGCCAATATTTTGGGACATAAATGGAAAAACTTTACAAAATTTCACTTGCTGTATCACTATCACATTCTTTGGAAGTCCACCATATCTTGTGATTTTTTTTCCATAGGGGGCGCTGCAAATGACACATTTCAACAACCACTTAAGCTACATTTTTTAAATTTGGTGTTCTTACGTTTGCCTACATTTGCTCACATCTCTTACAGTTTTATTTCACTCACTCAACAAAATGTCCACCAATGGCTAATCAAAATTCAGCAGCCAATACAAGCCTATGTGAATGGCCAGTCTAATTAACGTTTGTAGCTCATTTATAATAGCATATATATATATTTTACCAAATTTCAAACAGATCAGCCACTACAACAAGCTCCAACATGTTTTCCTCTGTTCCTCTGACATGGACTATAGTCAAAATTCATTTTGAATTTAAATCCCTACAGAACATTTACTTTGCAATGGTCCTCTTTTACCTGCTGAAGTCAAACCTTTCAGCCTCTCACAGTCTGGGTCAGTTTGTGCATTCCTCCCTGATCGCCGCTTATGTCTGGTTCTTGAAATATGTCCTGAATGTTTTTATGCTTTGTGGTCCATTAAGTGTGTTTTATTGTCACAGTGAACAGATCTGCAGTAAAGTGGCTTAGAATAAACACTTGTGGAAAACACACTATAAATCACAGAGCCATTACAGCATCCATATCTTCTAATATTTTATTTCTGTTTGTGACATCCACTTATGATGTGTGGGTTGTTTTATGAACCAAAATGAATCACATTACTTTTTTACATCACTATTTCCAACCTCTGTATGTCCATTAAACAAACTGTTACTGTGTCTGATATAAGACATAAGAGATAACATAAACCTTTATTAGTCCCACAAGTGGGAAATTTGCATTGTTACGGCAGAAAGGTAAGAGCAGCAAAACAATAGAATAAAAACTATACCACACAACAGTACAGTATAAAAAGCACACTATACAATACAAATAATACAACAATATAAATATGAGTGTGTGTATTGAAAAAATGATAAAATAGTGACACATCCTCTGCCGATTTAACTCATTTTATTGTTTCACTTCATTTGCTGGGTTTATCATATTGGAAACAAACATAAAAATGTACCATAACTTTTGCAGTCATTTAATTTTTTTCTGCTCACATTTTTCCTGTGTATTTAAATAAAAAACCTGCAACTGGACAGTAAAATGTATAGATTTGTGATCTCTGCAGAGAATGAGATTTTCTCAGATCAGCAAACCATGTCATTTGAAACTTTTGCACACACTTGCATACTGTTCCCTGTGAAACAGCTGGGTTTGTGTGGTCTGTGTGTGTGTGTGTGTGTGTGTGTGTGCTGTAGCTGCTGTGAGGGAGAGGTGTATCGAGGCTGGTCTGGTGACCGCTCTGGTTCCTCTGCTGAACAGCTCCGACCAGGACCTGCTGCTCCACACGGGCCGGGCCATCGGACGCATCTGCTTCGACAACAGTGAGTGTTTGTGTCTCCGCTTGGGGCTTTTGTTCCAGAGAAGACAAAGAAAATCTTTCACTGCAGGAAAACAGACACATTGTTACGTTGCAAATGGTGTTCATTCCCTCCTATCCTGCCTCTGCACGATTCCTCTGATTTTCATTTAGCGCCTCTTCTACTGTCTCCACCTTTCGCTCTTTCTTCTCTTCTCCCCCTTCCCACGCAAGTATTTTTAATGCCGGGTTTTCTTGTCTCTTCTCATTTCATCTGGTACACTCTCTCTCTCTCTCTCTCTTTCTGTCTCTCTGTCTCTCTCTTCCTCTTTCTCTCTCTCTCTCTCTCTCTCTCTGTCACTCTATGTCTCTCTCTTCCTCTCTCTCTCTCTCTCTCTCTCTATCTATCTATCTATCTATTCATCTATCTCTGTGTCTCTCTCACTGTCTCTCTCTCTCACTCTCTTTCACTCTATTTCTCTCACATACTTATCTATCTATCTGTCTGTCTGTCTGTCTATCTCTTTCACTGTCTCTCTCTTTATCTATATATCTATCTCTCACTTCCGCTCTCTATCTCTCTCTCTTTCACTGTCCCTTGCTCTCACACTTTCTCTCTCTCTCCCTCTCTCACTGTGTCTCTCCCTCTCTACTTTTCTCTTTCACTTTTTCTCCCTCCCTCTCTCCCTCTCTCTCTCTCTTTTGCTTTTTCTCTCTTTCTCTTGCAATCTCACTCTCAATCTTCCTGTCTTGCTCTCACTTATCCTGCCTCTCTCTTTCTCTCTCTCGCTCTCTGTCTCTCTCTCTGTCTCTCTCTCTCTTTCTCTGTCTCTCTCTCTGTCTCTCTCTCTCTCTGTCTCTCTCTCGCTCTGTCTCTCTCTGTCTCTCTCTCTCTCTCTCTCTCTCTGTCTCTCTCTCTCTGTGTCTCTCTGTGTCTCTCTCTCTCTCTCGCTCTGTCTCTCTCTGTCTTTCTCTCTCTGCCTCTTTTTCTCTCTCTCTCAGCTGTTCAGCAGACTCAGTTGGTGAAGAGTGGTGTGATCCCCAGGCTGGTGGCGATTATGCACCAGTACCCAGAGAACGACCCACTGGTCAACGTCTGCCTGCTGGCGCTGTGTAACCTCGCTGATATGGGTGAGAGCGAGGGAGCGCTGCCCTCGCATGCCCTCTTTATCAGCTGTCTGATCTTACACACGCCTGCACGTCAAGTTGTTATGCCAAGTCCATTATTCACAATATTGGACATTTGTCTTTACCTCATTCTTATATCAGGGGTTCTCAGTCTAAGGCTAGGACTCCATGAAGTTGATTCACACGCTTAATTCACAAACAAGTTCACAAAAATATGCAAAACTATTGATACTGCCGTTTTTGCACATCACTGGTTTTTACCCCTTACCTTAAACTGCAGGTTTTTATTCTTGCATTGGGAAGTTTTTGAGTGAACAACTACTAAAGAAAATCTGTGAAATAAACCCAGTTTTCTTTATGAGATGAGAGAAACAGTGTCTGACTCCTTTTAACTGGATGTGCGGTGATGCAGAGTCAAATTCTAGACTGTCCTTTAAATGCACTCGTTTCATCACTTAATAGTTAAATATCTTACACTTGTCTGGTGATCCACGTTTTAATTATAACTATTAAAGTGAGTTCAGTGAGACAGGACCCTAAACTGTGCAGTGCTGTGGCCCTACAGCCTTGACCTTCTGGCCTTTGCACAAACACACATTTAAAACATACTAAACATACTAAACACATGCTAAATCTGTACATGTTCAGATGCAGCGAGGGAGGCTTTAGCGGAGGTGGGCGTGGCCGAAGTCCTGACCGCCCAGCTGAGGAGAGCCCCAGACGCGGAGCGCCGTCACCTCATCCTGGAGGTGCTGGGGTCTCTGGGAGAGAGTGGTGAGAAAGACACCCTCACACCAAAGCACAGGTTCAGATATGGCATTAAAAATCATTAAAGTGACAGTCTGGTGGGGAAGAACTCATATGTACATACTTTTCTGCCTCAATCAAGACTTGGTATCCAAAATTCTTTCTTTTTGCACTGGGTCAACAAGGCTAATGTAAATAGTAACTTATGAAAGTTTAAGAGGACTAGTTAGAACAAGGCAAACTTCACACCTGACTCATCACATATTTATGTCACTCAGGACGTGCTGCTCAGCTCAAATAAAGCTCCAGTTTGGTTAGATTTTGCTTTGCCTTGTCATTTTTCTCCTTACAACACACTGTGTTTTAACGCATGTGGTTCATGATGGCAACGACGCAGGAGGGTCATTACTCTAAACAGCATCTTCTAATAAATACTGACTGTGTTGCTGCAAAACTGGGCTTTTCCTTTGAACAGAACAGAAAAATGAGGAGCAGCGCAGGCGATTGGTTGTTGTAAATGAGATAATTTACATATTTCTCGCTACACAGTAATCAGACTTCAGTCTGGCTCACCGGAAATGCATGTAAATGCATGTGGCTAAAATCTGATCAGGGAACAGTCCAGACTTGTAGTGTCACTTGTAGTGAGCAAATGTAAACAAGGAAAAGTTTGTGAGGGTTTAGGCTTGCAATTCGTTGATAAACTAAAAAAGCAAACTTTGGACACCAAAGACTTCTTGGCTGAACGAGTACATTTGTGCTGAGGGTAAAATAGTCCAAATGAGATTTTTTTGCCAAGCCATCACTTTAAACTAACAGAGAGAAAAATGATGACGACTGCAAGAACATCGATAATAAATCAGAGCAGGATATATTAGAAAAAATGTTGGTGTGTATGTATTAAGAGTATGTGTGTGTATGTGTGTGCCTCAGATGCCCTGAAGCTCCAGTTTGTCGAGGCGGGGGTGCCCGAAGCTCTCTCCGAGATGATTCGCAAATTGCAGGGTGACTCTGACCCACATGACCTCTGCAGCATAAAAATAGCTTCCAACCTCATAGTGACGCTGCTGCTGGGGGGTAAGTGTTGTTGCCATTACCCACAATCTAATACAGTAGCACTTAGCACCACACAGAGGCTTATATACACATTTATATAAAATCAATCTGACATACTCTAGTTCTTGTCCCTGGAAATTTAAATACAGAATTCTTATTTTCATGTCAAAATGTAATCACTTTTGTCCATGTCTCAGGGCTTGTGTTTTTATTATATCTTCATGTACCAGGGTGCAGGTAAAAATAATACAAACAAATAATCTGTGCTTCACCTCCCCATAGTTCCAGCCCTACCTGTAATCAAGCACAATGTAAAACCCTCCTTCATGGAGTAGCCACTTTTACATTGTGAACTGGCATATTCGATATTTCTGAGTGAATAAGGCATTACTCTTTATTCACTCAGAATGATCAAATATGCAAATTCACAATGTGAAAGTGTAGCATGTTTAACATATAGAAGACACACACGTCCTGCTAAATTAGTTCTCCATGTGTTTTGCCATAGGGACTAATCCTCACTTTTCTCATATAAAAGTTAGATGTAGTACAGAAACTTTTAAAAGTTTTGAATTCACAAAATGTCACACCATTTACATGTTTACAAGTGTATATAACCTGGACTACTTTTTGACCCAGACATGATCATTCAATTCACTTCAATTTTATTTATATAGCGCTTTTTACAACCAAGCTGTCACAAAGCAACTTTACAGAGTCCAGGTCCGAGCCCATACTGAGTAAGCCAAAGGCAACAGCCAACTCACTCAACTGGTGGATGAAACCTTGGGAGGAACCAAGACTCAAAAGGGGAACCCGTCCTCCTCAGGTCGACCCGGAGAGAAAGAAAAGAGAGTCTTTATGGGGTAGAATAACAAGAGAAGGCCTTCATGAACAGGATTATTGACAGATGGGCCATCTACGGCTAACAGAGCTGGTACCGCTAAGTATCCATAGAGGTAAATTTTGTTGGAAGAGTCTGTTGTCCATAAACAACAGGATCAAGAGAAACAATATCCACTTGAGCTTTAAGCAGCAGTTGCCCCTGGCTGGGGGAGGAGCATGTGTGGAGTTGTGAGCTGCCGAAACCAGTCGAGGGCATTTTGGCGCAGGGCCCCTGAAAATGCAGGTCCGGGAGGGTGGTGACCTGAGGGCCCATGGTGATCAATCGGGCTTGACAAATGTGCAGTACTTCCCCTCGGAGAAAACAGAGAAGCGAGCACAGGGCAGCCAGTCAAATTAGAGCTCATTTACATATCAATCTTAACAGTGCAGTAACAGCTTAAATGCAACAGCTTGTTTATTCTAAGGGATAAAGAGAGATTTGAAAGTGCTCATGTAAAAACTGATTAAGGTCATGTTTTTGAACATAAGATTCGAGATTACTGGTTGTTGTTGTGTATAACATCACAGTTATTGGTTGCTAATGCAGTATGATGCATTCAAATGCAATGCAAAACACAGCATGCCAACAGTAATATGCCATATGCCGTGAGGTGTCTCCACTGAGACTGCACTTTATCAAGCTGACTGACTGTGTTCTAGACGAGTCCATGCAGAAGTGCTTCGGGGAGGGGAGCGGGAGCGTATATCAGGATGTTCTGTCCTGGCTGCAGTCCTCCAACACCCAGCTTCAGCTGTCTGGAGCACTGGCCATCGCCAACTTTGCCAGGAATGGTGAGGGAACAGCACACTTCAGTTCACACGTCTCTACTGGCACAATGACTACAGTCTGTCTCCAACTAAATCTTCAAGTGTTTCGCTCTCCCAGACAGTAACTGTGTGAAGATGATGGAACTGGGCGTAGTTCCTCATATCCTGGACTTGCTGGAGCAGCATGTGGATGAGGGTGATGTGTCTGTTCAGCATGCAGGCCTCAGTGCTCTCAGAAACCTCGCCATACCAGGTATCGCCAGTCACTACACACTCAGCTCACTCCTGACCCCATGAAACACCCAGTGCTGAAATATTCATGCTTCCAGGCAATGTTAAATGAATGTTCAGCATTTTAAGTGATACTGTTGATTGCAGAGGGGAAGTTAAATGGTCTTCTAGCCTTTCTGAGGCTTTGATAATTTCTGATAACTAAAAAGAGCAAGTTTTCAAAAGTTTTTAGTTCATTTTTTTAAAATGGAGTCATATTAAATAGAGTCAAATTGTATGTAAAACTGAACACATAATAGAGTACAGCTGCCATTTCATCAGTCATTATTATGTTTTGTTTGGAAACAATAGTGTTACATTGATGAAACTCCTAAAAAAAACTCTGAGTGTGTTTTCAGAGAAGGATGCAGAGGAGAGACTCTGAGTGTGTTGTTAGAAGGATGCTGAGGAGAGACTGAGTGTGTTGTTAGAAGGATGCTGAGGAGAGACTGAGTGTGTTGTTAGAAGGATGCTGAGGAGAGACTGAGTGTGTTGTTAGAGGGATGCTGAGGATGTGTTAATAGTAATTCACTATTTATCTATAGTATTTATATTCCCAGCATTTGTTCATATGGCATAGTGTATTTTGTATAGAAGTTTTTCCTGCAGAGTTTATATTGAATTTATTTAGACTTTATAGTTTATATTGTTTTAGTCTCTGTGTTTCTGTGGGTCTGTACAGTTTTCTCCGGGACCAATACAGTTTTCTGATTTTGATTCTTGCGGGAGGCTCATAGATGTGTTTGTTCTCCTGCTTGTTCCAGGGTCAAATAAAGTGCGCATGCTGGAAGATGGGGTGAGTGAGAGGATCAGGACGCTGCTGCGCTCCGACATGCCCCCCGTCCAGTTCAAACTACTGGGGACGCTGCGCATGATGGTGGACGGACAAGGTCAGTAAATAAATATAGTAAATAGATCAGAGAAAAAAATATATAGATGTTTGTATAGAGGTTTGACTTTTAGGTCACATGCATGGATCAAATTTAGCTCTCATGCATCAACAGTGACTGACCACAAAACCTCATCCCACATTTTAGCTGGGTCACTCTGATACTTTCTGACCCCAGATATGCTTTGACATGGTTTTTCTCTACTGATCGAGGTTTTTCTGTCAAATAGCAAAGCAGTTAGAAAGTCAGTTAATTGAGAATGTCATTTGGAATGATATTTTTAATTGAATAATCATTTTTAATTGAATAACTGTATATCATAAGAGCAAATAATCCTTCCTTTGCCTAGAGTCAAGGCTCGAGTTCAAATGTTATACATGAGGCTGTAATTACGTACCCTCGTTTACCATTGTGTTACTTCCTCTTCCTGTGTTATTACTTTCTAAGGCTTATAGCAGCCACCCAAAACGACACAATAGAATATCCATCCTGCACAAACAGCCTGCTTGACTTGTAAATTACTGGTTTCACTCAAGTGACGATTGTACTTTAAAGAAGAGGTAAATGCAGTGGGTGAATCTCAAACACATTAATCACTTTTAATGCTAATACTGTGCTGCACTGTGTGTGTGTGTGTGTGTGTGTGTGTGTGTGTGCACGTTGGTGTGTATGTGGACATGTGTGTGTGTATGTGTGTATGCATTTGTATGTGTGTATGTATACGTGTGTGTGTGTGCATGTGCATGTGTGTGTGTGCATGTGTCTTTGTATATGTGTATGGCTGTGTGTGTGTGTGTTTATGTGTGTGTGTGTGTGTGTGTGTGTGTGTGTGTGTGTGTGTGTGTGTGTGTGTGTGTGT
>JBBPCX010071295.1:0-10108 GCA_037974365.1 Hydrocynus forskahlii
GCCAGCAAACAGGCCCCACCCCCCCCACCCCCAAACCACCTCACTTCACTCCCCTCACTTACTAAACACGTTGTGTCAAGTTGTCCAGGTCTGGAGCGTTTAAATAAAGAGAAAATCCTCAGTCTATTAATGCACAACCTTCTTTTATATTGGGTTTCTCTCCTGTACTTTCGTTCTTTCCCTTGTTGAAATTTGTATTTATATTGTTTGACAAGCTATGATCTGTAACCATTTGATATCAAGGTCAAATAAATGATTTAACAACTAAAGACTGTTTTGGGGTTGGTTATGACCTCGGTTTTGAGTGTGTCGATCTTTCAGGGATTCGTGCGTGTGTGTCCTTGCAAATGTTTAAAATTTTTCCTTAGAAGTAAACATGCCACTGAAACATTTTTATCTTGTGATTTGCAGTACTTAGTACATATTAACTAATTTTTGAGTAATCACAAACCCCATTAATGTTTGAGTCTTTCATGTTTGCAAACCCGCTGCAGGTTTCACTGAATTGCTTAAATGGCCCGTAGGATAGAAAAGTGGATTTTCCTTGCTTTTTTTTTTTTTTTTTTTTTTTAAGTTAGTACATAGACATTGTTAAAGTTTCAAAACATAGCATTCACACAGTCCATATGTGGGGAAAAAAAGCTGCAAGAATATTTACTATTACTATTTACTACTAGATATTCTTCCTTAGCCAGCTCACTAGCTAAAAGTGTAAAACACCCTGGTCCATACTTTTGTCAGTTTTAGCAAAATGACTTCAACTCACATGAGCGTTTTTGGGCTGTACGAGGTTTGATCCATGTTTGCTGCTGATGCAGGACATATCCAAAGAACCTATAGGATCTGCATTGGTACATCAGTTCAGTAACATCAGTGCAATATACAATACTGTCAGTATCAACTCCTGATAACAGTACTGGGTCAGTGAGGTCCCGTCTAGTAAATACCTATCAAAAGTGGTCCAGGGAGGACACCCAGAGAATTGATGTCATGAGCTTTCAGGGTTCACTGATACATTTAGAAAGTGAAGACTGATCCCACAAAAGAGCTTGTGTAGCACAAACAGCTATAAAAGTGACCTCTGGCTGTGGTAGAAAGGTGTCGGCTGCGTATGGGTCAGAGAGCCCATTCTAACCCCTGTCCACCACTGAAAGTGTCTACAATGAGCACTTGAGCATCTGTGGGAGATGCAGGACAAATTAGTCCGATCCACGGAGGCCTCACCTCTACTCACAACTTCCAGAGAAGCTAAAGGTGGTCCCGAAACCTGTGACAGGTGAAGTACACTGATGACGAGGTTGTGATGCAGGCGCAGGACGACCGGTGAGACTGCAGTCCAATCGGTCATGCAGGTCTCTGAGGGCGTAAACAAAAACCTACCGGACGTGTTCGTGCTTCAGAGTGATTATTTGTTTTGTAAAGATGAGGGATCAAAGCACGTCCATGACGTGAAATGACAACCTGCAGCCTGTTTCTAGACGCTGACAGGAAATGTCAGTCAAAAAGAAAAACGTCAAACAATAAAGCAGACGGGGCGACTGTGATCCCACATTAAAAGGACGTAAAGGATGTGGTCGGTTTCAGAGAGACCTGAAAGTTCAGGAGTGATCTGAGATCGAGCGCAGAATGATCTGGTCATAATATGGCCAAAGTGTTGCCACCTATGGAACACGTTGGACATTCCATTTTAAAAGCGCTACTGTGGAGTGGGCCCTCCCCCCTTTTTTGTTTTAACAGCTGGATGATTTCAACTAATTCTGAACAGACGCATAAAACCAAAAAAGATCTGGTCAGTAGAGCCGTGAGCTGACATAGTTAATTAACAAATGTAATTATCAGCAACATAAACACTCGTTGAATACTCTTACTAATACTGTTAATGCTGTTACTATTTATTACACTAAATCATTCAGCCTTGTTTTTCTTTATGTATGTAACAGCTGTTTGTCCGGGTTAAACAGACAGAAGACACTCGCTGCAGTAAATCTGCTCTGTAACACTTTGTTGTTGGTGTCGTGTTGATGAGGGCTGTAATCACTCGTGCCATGACCTTCTGAGAACCTGCACTGGCAGCACCCCCCCGCCCCAAAAACACACACACACCACACACACACACACACACAGCCAACAGAACACTGTGTCCTTCACGGTATATTTAAACCATACATCCTGCCACAGCCTCACACTCTTTGGAACAGTGTGTTCCTCCTCCTGACGTGTCAGGCATTGGCAGAACGCAGGTCTGAATGCAGCTTGGGGCGACTGAGGCAGCGGCAGATCCAGAATCAGTCACGAAACCAGAGGAGGATTTCCTCCGCAACGTAGGCCAGAGGTGCTTTAACTTTCGAGGCAGGCCGAGGACCAAAAGCACAAAAGCAACTCATTTCCTCACACTGCCAGTAAACACAGAGAGATGCTATAAATACTCCAGTTTTCTTACATATGAAGCACAATGCCATGCCTTTCAATTCCATGAACTGGTCTTCTTCACGCCGGCGGTCCTCTAAAGCCCTTTTTTCTTTGTCCTTCCTCGCTCAAGCCGACCAATCAGACGTCCTCTGAGTATCTCTGATCTAAACCCAGATTGTGTAGTGAGAAATCACTACTTAAAAATAAGCATGGAATAAATTGAAAGGAACAACAGAAGGCCTCCACAAGAAAATTTACTGGTTTTGTATTACTGTTAGTGTCACTGTGACCAGTCAGAGTTGCTCCAAAAAATTCTACGCAGCATCACGTCATATTCAAAGACTCAATGAATGAACAGCACCTTTAAGTATAAAAGCTAAAAATATTTTCTTTACATATACAATTGATTATTATTGGGGTGTAAAAACGCATCAGCATGCATCATGATGCCTTTGTCTGAAAATTGTAATACTCCCATCAGTTTTAGGAATTTAGGAATTTTAGGAATTTATCAGTTATATTGCTGATTGAGAATTTTATATTTAACTGGTTTCCACACTTCACATCTCCTTTAAATGGCCCTTTAACTAAAATAGCTCTTTTACATTATTCAAAGAAGCTTTTCTGTCACTTTTTCAGAAGTGTAGCTCATTCCTGCCCACGACAGACCTTCTGCCAGCTTTCCACACCCGACTCCTCCTAATACCTGAAACTACATCTGCATGTTGGGCTGAGGTAGATTTACCATTTACTTTTTTGCAGGTCATGTGCTGATCTAAAGCAAGTTAACACTCGTCCAGCAGGAAATCCTACAGTCGAGGATCTGAGTCAGACAGCAGACTTGTCAAAACACCTCAAAAACTGGCCAGATATTTATGACAACAAATGTCTGACAGTGTGAACCAGAATTAAACAAAGTGAGAAATTTATTGTCAGGACACACAGGATTAAAGCATAGAAAATACAGGTTTAACAGGCAGGAGCAGTGAGCTGTGTGTGTTTTGCTCTGACAGCTGCAGAAAACAATACTGACTTACACAAGTTTGGAAAAATGTGCTTGCATGAGAGCCAAAACCATTGTTCAGAAACTTCAGTATCTGTTTAGATGGTGCTTTGGGATGTCAGTTTATCCGCTGCACACTGCAGATACACATTTACTCACAAAGGTGAAGCTGGACAGTCTTATTCAATCTGGAAAACTCTTATTCCACCCTTCTGAATTCAGCAGGTAAGACTGCTAATGGGGCCTCACGATGATGCAGTGGGTAGCACTGTTGCCTCACACCTCCAGGGTTGGGGGGTTTGAATCCGGGTCCTGGCGTTTTGTGTGTGTGTGTGTGTGTGTGTGTGTGTGCGTGTGGAGTTTGCATGTTCTCCTTGTTTTGGCATGGGTTTCCTCTGGGGTCTCCGGGTTTCTCCCACAGTCCAAAGACATACACATCAGTTGAACTGGGGATTCTTAATTGACCGTGTGTGTGTGTGTGTGTGTGTGTGTGCATGTGTTGAGTCCCTGCCTGGCGCCCATAGACCCCAGGGTAGGCTCCGGGTACCCGCAACCCTAGTAAGGATTAAGCGGTTACAGAGAATGAATGAAAGACTGCTAATGTTGCTAAAATGCTACTTTACTAGGGGTGTAAAAATGCATCAGATTGCAATAATGACAAGATGTGTCATGGAGAATAAGTGTTTTGGTCTTCATGATATTTGACATATCTGAGTTGTTTATAGTGCTAAACCTGTCACGTTACTTAATGTTGTATTTGTAACGTTCATTTACTGGACATCTTATTAAACACAGCTGGTTCATTCTGTAAGAGTCCAGTTAGAGACAGTTATAGCTCCTCTTTCTTCAGTGCACAGTTTGTGTTAGTCTCCCTCTGTCCTTCAGAAGGTCCGTGTCTGAACACAAGACCGCTGCAGCCTGGACGGCTTTGATGGACTGTTTCAGCCCAGCAGAGGTTTACAATTCAGGTCCAGAAAGTACAAATCCACCGCTGGATTTAGTTCCAACTGCCCGGACACCCATGCTGCTGGTTGGGCCAATTAGAGAAGCCAGGATACTGGAGCGAAATCCTGGAGAGGATTTTTACTTTCTGGACCTGAATTTTCCGCCAGTGCAGCCGAGTGTTTTAATTCCAGCAGACCAGTGTTCCTGATAACACTCACACCTCTGGAAACAATGAGGAGCCACTGTTACCATACAAAGTGCACCTTTATGGACAAATACACCGGCAACTTCGCCAGGATAAGAATTTATTGACATATATTTACTATTAATGATAAACATATTCCAGAGCAATGATGTTTTATGAAATTCTATTGTTCTGTGAAATGCACACTCTCCTTTAATGCTGCAAAGCCAGATGTGCTCCCAGCTGTAAACAGTTTATTAAATCAGGAGTTTTGGAGGGGCTCTGCAGTGAGGTCACCGTTCGCTCTGTGATTGGCTGAGGACTCTGGGAAGATCTCCATCCTGCAGAAGCTGGCTGTCGGGGTCAGCGGAGGACTGGGATAAACAGTCCATGGAGGAAACGGGCTGGTCCTTCACAGAGCAGCTTGAGCCTGGGGGGGGCAGAGGTCAAAGGGTCAGGGTTGGGTGATTGAACTGTCAGGTCTGAGCTACGATCACAACTGGAGGAACAGTTTGACACACTGGTATTTTAACAGTGGGGTGGAGGCGGGATCAGAGATTTGGAAATTAAATGTAATTTTTCCTGTTGAAACAAAATTTTGATTTTTGTATCCTTTTCATTTTTGACAATCGCTGCTCTTTGCATTGTCGTGATTTACACGATTTTACTTTTACATTAACTTACTTGAGTAGTGAGGAGAGTTTTTTTTTTCCTTTTCTTCTATACCATTTTGGAGATAAAAGGATTTGGTTCCACAGCAACGGTATAAATAAACTGTACTGACGGGATTATACCAGAGTTTTACTTTTGGGCCTCAAACTGCACACAAATGTTGGATGGAGATTTTGTCTGTCTTTTTTCAACTACATCCTGGAAATGCCTTCACTATTATATAAGATGAAAAATAAAAGTCGTCTTTCTGTCACCTTTAACTGGGACCTTAGAGACGAGGATCTGGTTACAAGAGGTCAAAGTTAAAGGGAGGCACTACAGTTCTAAATGAACCATTACAGCTGAATGAAAGCTGGTTAGGATCGGTCTTCATTAACTTTCGTTTATAGGGGTTATCGAAATTAATCGAAATTAGTCACACACACACTTTTGCTGTAAAAGTGTTTACAGTGTTTGCTGTAAAAGTGTTTATGTAAAAGTGCTGTAAAAGTGTTTGCTGTAAAAGTGTTTATGTGACGTCTCGTGTGTTTCACTGATACAGATCGCTGGGTGGATAAGTTGTGGGACGAAACAAATGATTTTTAATGTGTTTAATATAATGGCTCTGGTGCCCACGCATACAAGGCCTCTCAACTCTGGGATCGGGGGCTGTGCTGGCTTGGGCCACCAGGTTCGCTCCTAAACGCTTTTAGACCTGATGTTCTCCGGTGATACAAACATTCCTTATTGTATGAATTGTAGATAACGATCCTCCTATCAACCGTTCCATCTTTCCGTTTTTAGCTGTAAACTTTCCCCTCTCTGGGCCACAGAACAGGGCGGGTGTTCAAAGTCACATGGTGCAATTAATCAGCGTAAATTTTTTTTATGCGTTATTTTTTTCTGTGATTAACTAATCTAAATGAATGCGTTAATTCGCCATCCCTAATTTATGAGTACGAACTTTGTTTTGAATGGTCCCGGCCAAAATCAAACTGGATTGATAGGTCAAGCTGGAAGACGGAGACAGAAAATGCTATTACAAGCTGAAATGGCCAAAACTGAAAATTTAGTGAACATGCTTGAAGTGATGGTTCAGTGAAAAAACATTAATTTTCCCTTACACTGAAGATAGATGATTATCCAAGAACACATTTTACTGAGTACAAATTTTGATTCTTTCTTTTTGCACAGGAGCTACAAGACTAATGTATGTGTTTTAGCATAAGGCAAAATCAGGGCCTAAATCATCTTGTTTTCCTCAAACATCCAAACTTAAACTCAAACACTCTTGGTTAAATGGTTTCATACACTGCACAGTATATGTGTTATCTAAAATCAAAGGAACAAAGTTTGTTTCAGAACAGAAAACAGTAGTTTTGAGTATCCCTGCTGATGTCTGAATTTTAGCCGCACATTTGTCTATTTTTACTGATGAGAGTAAAGACGTACAGTATTCAAAAGTCTATTTTTGACTTAAGAATGATTTAGAATCACAGTTTGCCTGATTCTGACAGCTACAAAATTCCATTATGTGTCACTAAATTAGCCATGTAGCTCCAGTACAAAACATATCACACCTATGACACAAACTTGGGTGAGAAGAAATGTGTGTGAATGTGTTTCCCATAATTTTAATTTTGGCCATTTCTGCCTCTGTCAGTGTGTTTTCCAGTTTTTGAGAGAAACTGACACATTGCACGACTTCCTTCAGCATCACTCCGGACTAACCTACACCGTACTGAGATCCAGTTCCACTGTGTCTTTGGGACCCACCCGAGCGGCTGCCCTGACTTTTGGCACTCTGCGGGCGCAGGGGGGACCCTCGGCCCGGCTCCGCTCCGCTGCACTTGTGTGATTGACAGCGGCTCGGCCTGTCTTTGCTCTTGCAGTTGCCTGCAGTGACACGAACACGACAGCAACAAATGTGAAGCGGCACAAATCCACAAGCTGGAACCACATTTAAACTCAAAGACAAGAACCTGCGACCTCATAAACTGCCAAACACAAACACACACTGTCTGCAAGAGTTCAGCTGTCGGGTGTTTGAACCAGCAGAGTTTCTTTTAAAAGAGCAGCACTGGAGAACGAGATTAGAACCAGGTACTAACGTCGTTTCATGTCAAGTTTACTAGGGCTGCTCTGATCCAGTACTGGTCTGATTTGATCCAAAATTACTGGATCAAATGTCTGAAAACCTGAACAACTACGTAAATGCTCAAACCATGGGCGCCTGAAACATTTTTAATGTGAGGGGACACAGGGCTATATGTCGCGGGTGTTGTCCTGGGTGGTCAGGGGTGGTTGCGGGGGGTTAGGCGTTGTTTGGGGGTGGGGGGAGGGGTTTGAGGGGGGTTGGAGACACGCGCTGCTCTCTACATCCAGGAGGGGAAAAGTTAAGTGACAAAACTAATTATTTTGTACCCCCAACCCACCCCCCCCACCCCAGACGCAGAGAGCAGCACGCGTCCCCACCCTCCCTCACCACTACCAACCACGCCCCCCATAATGGTTCCAGCGCCCATGGCTCTTTGAGCAACTTGCCATAAAGACATGCACTCGGACCTGGTCAAGACATGAGTACACTGCAAAAAATGAAAACTTAACAAGCCAGAAATAAAAATAAATAAATTGTTTTATTTTAAGAACAACTGACTTGACTGGGTAAAATAAATAATCTAGTTTTTAGAAACATGTTCTTGTTTAAGAAAGCTGAAGATGTTCATTGTTCTCAACATATTGGTCATAATTTGTTTTATTCTAGGACCCCTTTTCGTGTTTTGTTTTATTTACTTATTATACTTTTACTCTGGTTTGTTGCAGCTTAATGAAGATTAGCGGCAGGGCTGTGTCTCAAACGGCTCCTGACTCCCTACAGAGTGCACAATGTAGGAATTAAGCTGAAGGTTCGGTTGAGCAAAGTGCACCCAGACAAACGTATTATTATCAGTTTAGTTGTTTAAGAGAGGGGAGAAGACGGTATCAGGCTGGTGTTGTGAAATTGTTCACGGCTGAGAAACACACAGACTGATTTCTTTACAGTGGTGGTGAAAGGAACTGGGGCTCACAATGTCTGCAACACAAATACAGACATTGTATTTACTATTGAAATGACCGGTGAACACAAATACATATTATTTTATGCCAGTATCTTATTCCCAAACTGTTCCAAACCATGTTTCAGACACCAAGCAGCGTATTCGTACTCATTGTGTGTAATAACTCTTCGGGCGGCCGTCCTGTTTCTCTAGAACAGAGCATTTTACATCACACCCCGCCGAACATCTGAGGTGTTTAAACATTCAGAAATTATCAAAACTTGTGGTTACAGAGGAATAAGCAGTAATGTTTTAATAGACCGTCCTCTGCATTATATTATTGTGCGGTGGCGGTGGCGGCCTTGTGGGTAGGACACTTGCCTCTGGACCAGGAGGTCATGGGTTCGAATCTTACCTTCAGCACACCGCCACTGAGTTCCTGAGCAAGACCCTTAACCCCAAGTTGCTCCAAGGAGACTGCCCCCTGTAGTTGGGGAATGGAAGTCGCTTTGGATAAAAGTGTTTGCTAAATGCTGTAAATGCAAATTATTGTTCGTGATATTTCAGTTGAAATCAGACGAAACGATAAGGCTTGATTATGTGATCGGCAGTTGAAAGGTATTACTTAGGTGTACTGAGCGTGCAGTATTGTGGATGATTGACTTAAGTTTGGCTTACATGGCCTAAGATACAAACGTGGATTACTTGAGCACTGATGTACGTCGCTCTGGATAAGAGTGTCAGCTAAATGCCGTAAATGTAAATGTAAATGTGATGGAATTTCACAGGGCTGTATGAGGAGCATGTGGAAGTTCACTCAGTCGACCACAAGATCTCTGTACTGCTGACACCACAGCAGCTGCAGCTCAGAGCGAACTGGATTCCGCCGGTCAGGCCTTGTAATGCTGTTTCAGTATCAGTACAGATCTCGAGAAGGTTTTTTTGTCCAAGCTACTTACAAAAACGACTGTCTACCGCAGAGTCTACAGCACTGTTTCTGAGATCGCGTGAGTTTGAGTTTGAAGGAGGTGATCTTGCCTTCTTTGGACGAGATGTTGGGCAGTCTGGACTCCACGGCCTTCACAGCTCTGTTGTTCAGACGGCCCTTGTAGACGTGACGGTCCAGACCGAGGATGTCGATTTCCTCTGCCTTAACACACAGAATAGGATGGAAAGGTACTGTCAATATATCAGAGATCAAAATGAGAAGATAAGATAAGATAAACCTTTATTAGTCCCACAAGTGGGAAATTTGCATTGTCACGGCAGAATGTGAACAGAGCAGCAAAAAACCCTCCAAAAAAACAATAGAATAGAATAAAAAACTAAACCAACAGTGCAGTATAAAATGTACACTATACAATCTAGAAATATAAAATATGGACATGTGTCTTGGAAAATATATAAGTGTATATATCCATGTTTAAAATATATGTAAACTTAGATACGTACATGTTTGTATGTACACAATGAGTATATGTATATATATGTACAGAGTGGATATGATCATGATCATGTTTTCCGGTTTTATTACAGCACTGTTAAAATATATTAAAAGTCACTCACTGCAACCAGAAGTAACAAATACTCTTTTTACAGAACTTCCTATTTATTTAAAGTACATAGAAATCCACTATAATGAAAAGGCCCCGTATCATATTGAAGTTTGAAAACGTACAATGTCACTGCTGAGTCCATAAAGTCCATATATTCAAATTTAGCTGCAAATGCAGGCCATTTTGAATCGCTATTTTCAAAGTGCTACGAAAACTGCTGCTCTGTAGTTATGTTTGAATTGATCTAAAAACTAGGGCTGGGAATTTAACGCGTTAATTAGATTAATTAATCACAGAAAAAAATAACGCGTTAATATTTTTA
>JBBPCX010071297.1:0-33525 GCA_037974365.1 Hydrocynus forskahlii
TGGACTCTGTAAAGCTGCTTTGTGACAACCTGGTTGTAAAAAGCGCTATATAAATAAAATTGAATTGAATTGAATTCTGCTGACTGCTGCTCTCCATAAAACAGACTTGGGTTCAATTCTCCACCAGGGCAGATGCCCATAAGAGTCCTTGTAATGCTACAATCTCCTGCGTTACATCATTTCAATTCTGTTGCTCTGGATAAAAGCGTCTGCCAAATGAATTAAAATAAATGACTTCTTATGATAGATATAGTTTTTTTCCTTTGGGACGACCACTTACGCACATCACTGGTCTTATTAGAAATGTACCTGTTCTTCCAAGGCCTGCATGACAGTGAACAGCCATTTTTCCCTCTTCATTGGCAAAGGACATGACTTTCACCATATCCAGGATTGTACTGAGAGCGGCCACACCATAGTCATTCCATCCGAAGTTGTAAAAGTAAACTGGAACACAACAGCATGGTATACACGTATACACACATATTTTCACACAATACACACATATATAATACACACATATATACACACGAGTGCAAAGTATCTTTTAATCTTGCGCTGAGAAATTCTCTCTCTCTTATGTGACAGAAACCAGGGCTCAGTTTTCAAAAAGCAGCATCACAAGGCCAAAACATAATGGCATTATTGAAGAGCATCAATACCTTTCAGATTGATTTCAAGCAATGATTGCTACGCTATCACAAAATAGACATATACACACGTATTTACTGGACACAAGAACAAAGTATCTTCTATTAGTGCAAAGAGAAATTCTTTCATACATATTTTCTGTTACATTTGTGAAACTGGTGACCTAGCCAAGACTCAGAAAACAGCATTCCAAGGCCAAAACATAATGACATTACCAAACAGCATCAAAGCCTTTCGGATTTATTTCAACCCATGATTGGTACGCTATCACAAAATATACAAACAGCCATTGAAAAACATAAGAGACCACTTTTCCCTTTTTCTGTTCGCTGTTTGTACAATTTGCGGTAGTGTGTGTCTGTAAAATGCACAGGTTGCTATTCTTTTCTGAACTATTGCAGTGTGAGCTGTGTAAAAAATAAGAAACGCCTCCATGTGTGTTATAAGTGCAGTAGTGTTTGCAGAGCAGCTGTTCTATGTGCTGTATTCCAGCAGCTTCACTCCTGATTTAGTTACTGATGGGATGAAACAGAGCCCACACATGCACACACTGTGCCCTTAACATCACAATTGTTGTAACTGTAAAATTATTGTAAGAGTGTTGTGTAGTTTCCAGTGTATAATAAATTATTTATATGTATTATTTTTAACGTATTTTCTTCAGTGGTATTTTGTTTGGAATTTTGAATCAATTGTGGTCAATAGTGTATAAAACAATAGTGACATGCACATTTTACACAGACACACTCCCACATATTACAAAAGCAATGACCAGAAAAAAATGATGCCGTCTCTAATTTTTTTTCCATGGCCGTGTATATCAAAATTTAAACCAAAACTGATGAGCTGGGACTGTAGCTGGTACAAATGTGCAAGATCAGTAGATGCTGCTCTTGCAGTTTGGTCAAAATTGCACACATTGCCAGGTCAGCGGGCAGATTAGGTCATCTACAAACACACGTAAGTAGTTAATCACTCACTGCCAGCTTCCATGAACGTCTCAGGCAGGTAGGTGAATCCGCTCTCCGGCTCTAACGGATTGCCACAGTTGGCATGTTCCCCAGGTCTCTGGAGGTTTATGATTGTCCTCAGGCCACACCTCAGCAAGCAAGAGACACAGAGTCAACAGAGTGTTCCAGACACTGACCCAAATCTGTCACAAACAGCCAGAGGTGTAATTAAATACTGACTTCTGAAACTGTTCAATGATGTTGTACTTTTCTATCACTTCGGTGGAGGGTCGTGCCATCGCGAGCAGCTTGTCTGTGATCCTGAAGAAAGAAATGGAGAAATGGGTCGAGTCACAAAGGTCGTAGAACCAAAACGTATGTTGTTGGCTCTCAAGACTTAACAAGTTCTGTGATCAAAGTTCCCATTTTGCACTGGAAACTACAAGGCTAGTGTCACAACGTACTGAAACATTATGTCTCACATATTAGAATCATGCCGGATATCAAGTTGTTCAGTTATTTCCAATAGTCTTGCCAGTTGGGTTTGTGGCACTGTATGATACTCCATAAACATGATGGAGGTACAGATAACATTCAGGCTAAAGGATGGATGCTGCTTCTGTTACAGCCACATGACAAACCATTGTCCATTTTGTAGGTAGCAGTTGGTAAAAGATGCAAACCTCAGACACCGGGAATGGCTTAACAGACTGGATACAGGCTTGGGCGGTGGGTGAGGGGAACCTGTGTCACCAAACTGTTCCTTTATCCAACAGCTTAGTCAGCTGAGCTTACCAGGAGGAGTAGAGCCCTTTGATGGCCTGTTGGTCATTGCTCCAGTGGGACGGGTCTTCATACTTGCATGCTTGGCCTCCGCACCCAATTAAGCACTGCATGTGGCTGGGGATGACATACCGCAACGTCTCTCCAACTACTGTGTATTTTGCGGTGGCCATTGTGGTTCTCACTGCACAAGGTCAAGAGGAGAACTTTGAACCACTTGGAGGAACACCAACAGATTCTAATTATATAAGATATAAAATGATATAAAGATTTTGTCCACAGAACTGTGTGCGCCAGACATGTTTCTAAGATTCTGAAGGTCCTACTATTATAATATTTACTCTATATTAGTAACACTTCATGAATTCAATAGTAAAATAAAGTCCTAAAAGTCTTATTATTTAAAAAGGCAACTATTTGGCATTTTCATGTTAAGTTCCTTACCAGACTCCATGCTAGTCAACTGGAAACCTGCAACTTCGGAAAACAAGAATTCTGACACCCACATCTATTATTTTACTTGTGAGTAAAAATACATTACTTGAAAATTAAGCAAATCTCAAGACATCTCGTTAAGATTAAGGGGTTCCACCTGTTCAAACTCCTTTACCTGTAAAATCACATTGAACGCTGTCCAGTATTCCCAAACACCACTCAAGTGCCCTGATCTCTAAAGAACTTGCTCCACAGTTTTCATCATGACGTCCTTTGTGTGAAGCTGCATTATTCGTCTTTACTAGTGACAATAAATGCGCTTCCATTGTAATTTAGACGCAACAGAAATCCGATCGGTACATTTTAAAAATGAAAAAAAGCAATAAGGACTCCATGGCACGGCGGCAACGATCAGTGTAGCAGACTCTCAAATTGCGGAGTGACAAATGACGGAGTGACTATTTCTGACTCCTGGTTTAACCCACTAATCCAATTACTTCTTAAAAGGCACGAGAAAGGATCACCAGCAACAAAGGCAAGAAAATCACTCTCTGCCAATACTTATCATTCACAGCTTTTTTTTATAGTGTGCATTAAATTAATGTTTCATTCTCTCACACACGCACATATGTAAAATTGAAACATACATTTAATACATATTAAAATTATATATATATATATATATATATACGTTGTTATAAACAAAATCATTAACGTATATGTGTATATGTGTGTATGATTTTTCATCCTCCAAGAGCTCAGAGCTTCTCTGTTCAGAAAATAAAGGTTTTTTCCACCGTTTTTAAACAAGTGAATGAAGCACTTTCGCCACACATCTGATTCAGACCTACAGATTCAAAGACATGGATGTACTTTTACGTTGTTATTCCCCAGTTAATAGAATATTTCAGCAAAAAAAATCCCAACTTTTGTAGTCAGTCAGCAAAGACATGTTTTTGTCCAAATGTTCCTTCTTTTGCTCAGAACTGCAGCCGTGAGACTCATTTTGCTACAATCAGTAGAATTCAATAGTCACTCAGATTGTTTCTGTAAAAATACATCTCCAAAACTCCTCTCAACCCTTTTAAACCACATCCCTCATTAAAGTTGAGAAATTTTAGCTATTTGGATGACCACTAGCTGATTACACCTGAGGGTAGTGGGAAAACTGTAAATGTAATGCTTCATCTATCAGCATCTTTTTTTTTGTAACATCAGGGTGTAGCATGGGTTTGACAGCAGCTGGTTCTTTCTGAGCCCATTCTGCTTGATTAATTCGGATAAAACGTCGGCTTACTCTCTCCTACAGGCAGTTAAACTTGTTTAGAAGGTTTAAAATAGCCCCACTTAGGAAGAGCTGGAGCACTAGTTGAACCTGTGCTTTCTGTACCTGCAGATTTTGGTCTTGTTTCTGTTTAAAATCTGTTGCAGAAGCTCCTGCCTTTGAGTGGTCAGCAACATGAGATGAACTAATCTGTAAACAAGGCTGAGCTCAGACATTTCACAGCTTCTGTACTGAGCGACAGCCAAGAATCAGGCAGCCGAAGTCGGGACAGCCATTGGCTTATTTACAGCAAATCTGATTAAAACAGTTCTTTAGCAGGAAGTGCCTTCCAAAGTCTTACACACTGAAAGTCACCATTACACGGCAGTAAGTGTTTTAGGGAAAATAACGACATTTGTATATTTTTTTTAAATTTAGAGGTCAAATTGAGTCCATAACGGTATTAAGAGGTAATGATATGTGAACACGCCACAGGGCAATTCTTTCTCTGCATTTAACCCATTCACCAAGTGCAGCGGGGGCTGCCAGGGGAGCAGTGTGTGTGGACGGCACCTTGCTCAAGGGTAACTCAGTGCGGCCACTAGCAGTCCTGGGAATCGAACACACGCCCTTCTTATTCTTATTACACACGCCCTTCTTATAACTCCCGAACCACCTGGACCACCAGCTGTCCCAGTAACAGTAATTGTTCAAATGGTCAGAAATAACAATAATAAGAATTTCAGGATAAGGCAAAAATAAACAATAAGGAAAAACTAGAAATTAGCATGTTATGTTTACTCGCATAAATATGGTCGTGTAATATAACAAGTATAAGTCAGTCAATGGTTTCTATGTTGTTGCCCAATAATAACCCTTAGTATATAATAAAGCTGGGAGTTTAAGGGGTTAACACCTCCACAGTGTCCAAATTCAGAATCGTTTCAAAGACAGAGCTGCAGCTTCTGAACGTCTAATAGCAATATACACAAATTATAAAGTATTTCAGGATTACTGCAGGCTTCAGGCTTAGTATTCAGTAAACTCAGCGAGAGAATGTCCCACGCTTTCTAGTCAATTAATAGGGATACAATATAAACTGTTACTGTAGTACCATCATAGAACGGTTTTAATAATGACAGATATGGGCAGAATTTATAGCATTCGTCTTTTTTAATAAAATCAGATTTTATTCTTCTCACTTAATCCAGCATACATTCTTAAAAAAAATAAATTGAATTTATGTGCAAAATATCTGCACATAAAAGACAGGTCCCTAACAAAGTCAAAAATACAGCATTTTGGAATAGGACAGTATATGGAATTTCAAACTTCTTAAAAAAAAAAAAGCATACAGTAGTATATTAAATATATAATTATGCTCATGTATTAAGTGGAAATTATTTAAATCATCAAAAAAAATCAACACAATTTTCAATTTGTATAAATTCCTAATGATTAACGCTTTATAAATTCAGGTGTTTTGCCACAAAATACCTGAGCCCCCCTTCACATTTACAAGTGCTACGTCGTTCTTTCCAGTGGCAAACAGTCTGGTCCAGCTGGTTTCGACCTGGCAACGGTCACCTTTGATTCTTGTGGTCCCTTATTTCTTTTTCTTCTGATTCCCTTAGAAAGAGCAGATTGGGACAGTGTCAGTGCCAAAACGTCACATATGGAGTGTTGGAGCAAAATTCTGGATTCTTTCTTGAAATGCAATGACTCTTAAATTGTGTGCATTCACAAAGGTGTGTGTGTTTATCAACTTAAAGTCAAAACTTAAGTCAAGGCAGTAGCTGCCAAACGGTAGATATTAGAAATATAACGTAAAATGTAATGTTTATTATTTTATCACACATTAATGCAGTTTATTTGATTACTATTATTTTGAAAGTTTTTTTGTGCTCAACCACTTTACCTCATTCTAACAGGGACACTTGCTACTGAACATAGACTGTCTATGCTGCTCCCTGATAAAAGAAAAATGTTTTCTGCTGGTGGAAATCATGCGATTGGGACTAAAATGTTTAATCGTTACCCAAATTTTTAATGTCATAATATATAAAAATATTGTAATACTATTATAATGACATATAAGAGATGTGGCACGCCCTCCCTGACAATCTGTGGAGAACACTGTCTGCTGTAAAAAGGACTTAAACCAATTCTTTATAATATAATTTACTCTTAAAAATGATTATAAACTCTTCTTAATTTAATATATCTATTCTTTAACTTTTATAACTTCTGTAAAGTGACCTTGAGAGTCGTGAAAAGCGCTTATAAATAAAATGTATTATTATTATTATTTTTATATTACTGTGACGTAACAGTGGCTAAACTGACCTTGGACCAGCCACAAACCCATTCACCACTGCATTTGTTAGCAATAAGTATTATGAGAGCTGGATTAGTTTTCCCAGTGGTGGTTATGTGATGTAATGTATGAAATGGTTGCCAGTTGGAACAAGTACAATTTCCTAATTTCCCTTTTCAATCCAGACTGAAAAGCCAGAACTCCAATCTTTAGGTCTGAGTTATGTTTCTGGACAGGATTGCTAGTATTATTTGGTTTATTAGCATGATGTGGATTGGAGCTACTGTGACTGAAGGAGGTCCAGGTTAAGCAAGTAACAGAAGAACATTCACTCCAGAACTGCTAGACGATATAAAACACACTATGTTCCCAGGTAAAACTAATCCTAGCTGTAGTTCACAGCTGTTCCATGCATTTGATAAAATGGGTTCCTTTCCTCATTTTGGAGATTGGAACACAACAGCAGCACTAACAAATCAGCTTAGAGAAAGGACAACCTCACTTTTGGTCAAAGCCAGGCACTATTATTGAGGCTTCTCACCTGTTGGGCTCCACATCGCCTGAGTGAGCTTTTCTCCCAGCAGGTAAAGAGGAGCCATGCTGAGGGAAGCAGCACCCAGAAACAGAACCAAGCCTACGGAACTGAGGCGAGCCATGATGGGGTACACCCAGATGCCCGAAACATGATGGACCCATAAGACCCTAAACATGGTTAAAAAGCAAATGAGTGAACAAGCATAGGAAAGACAATATACTATTTAAAATGAATGGCTTCTGTCTTGCATGGTGGTTCTAGAAGAGCCTGATTGATTATTTTGATTTAATTGCACATCTAATTAAGAGTTTTTAGAGAACTGTTGACGGCTTTTTTGGGAGCAAAATGTGGTTCTCCTGTGGCACTGCTCTAAAGAACCCTTAATGGTGGCTACAATACAGGCCAGAGGTTTGGGCCCACCCTTTTCTTTTTCGAAATTTTATTACAAGAAAACATTGGAAATACTTCAAACACAAGTAACTGACTGCCTTTGAATTGTAACAGTATACACTGCAAGTGCAGTGTAATGGACGTGAAAGCTTCTGTTAGAAAAAATATCTACCCCTTGCCTTTATCACAGCAGCACAGACTCCCAGCATCCTTTCCAGCAATTTTTGGAAATAACTCGTGCCCAAACCCTCGCAGCAAGCAGCAGACAGTTCTGTCCCATTTGCTGGACGCTCATTTGGAACTTGTTGGTCCAGCTGGTCCCTGCAGTTCAATTTTGCCCAATGATACCTAAACTAGCAGGAACTGAACTCAGTTGAAGAACTGAGTGATACTTTTCTTTTTTTCATGATCAACACAAAATGAATGTCAGTCACTAAAGACAGAACTGATATGCCTCGTCAGAACCAACAGTTTGAGCCTCTGTGGCTAAATAATGCACACCTGCTCCAGTTCATTCATTTCCTCACAGGCCCTTGATTGGCTGGATCAAATTTAGTGTTAGGTAAGGCAGCATCATGTTAAATACAGGCTTGAACTAAACACTTCAGGACAGTAGATTTCCAGGAGGAAGCTTGGTGACCACTGCTGTACATCATCTTAAGATGGAAATGGGTTTTCTGTTTGAAAGTTCTGTGAATGTATCAAATAAGATACATTCACAGAACTTTAGTTTAAATTCATTCCATGAAATCTGACGAAACTTTCACTGATTTCCTAGATTGAAAGTGGTAAAAAAATCCCTTTGCATAATCACAAACACCAAAAGGTTGTTACCATGCCAAATATAGTGAGGAAAACAGAGCTAAGGCAAGAATCCCATTGAGCCGACTGGGGTGTTTGTGATGCTGAAGGTACATCTGGACCAGAAGTAAGGGCATGATGACAGTGTGCTGTAACAGAAACAATGGAACAAACATTTCTGAGACATGTTAAGAGGACAGAGCAGTAGACTTCGTCAATTCACAAATGACAAGTGGGGTATTAGCCCTTAGAGCGTTTTAGTAAAATCTGATTCCAGCAAATAAAAAAGGATGTAAAACAGTCTAAAACCAGTGTTTGTTCTCTTATACACTCGCTTATATTACCCCCTCCCTCTGCGGGTTTTCCCCAACCACTATCCTGAAAGGTCACCCGGGTTCAAAGATCTTGTGGTTTTTATGTTTGTTTCTAAGACCTAAAATATAAGAAATTTGTTCATTTTTGTTTCTTTAGCGGTTATTATTATTACCTGTTTTTTAAGTTACAATAACTTTGGTTCTGCGTGACATAGGAACACGCTGTGCTGCACATGTTCTAAGGGTTAACTGCAGTATGATATTGTTCCATAACAAGGCTTTCTCTGAGCCTATTCATCCAAAATTAACTACCTGTTCTATACGTTTTATCCAATCTGTGTTTAAAATATGCTAAAAGCTGAAAGTGCAAAAACTTAGTGACCAGTGATTTTTCTGTGACTTAATCATCCTTCATATTACATTAATTCCCTTGTAAATAACTTCTTATGCACTTACCATAGCATGATTAAGCCAAAGGGGAATAATGTCATCTAGAAACTTTGGAAACACCAACTCTCGGTCGTAGGTGTAGAGGGACCAGAAGGAGACGAACACAAACTGAAAAGTAACACGCAATTAATTAATTCCCAGAACTTTTTATTAATTGCATAGAATTGAAACTTAACATTTCCGATACTCACAGTTCCCACAGGGAAAGCCAAAGCTGTGAAAAAGCCATCTCGCAGTGTTAGAATGAACAGAGGAATCCCACCACGCGTGCTCTTGCTTGGCAGTACAGCGTATATAAAATCAGTTAAAACACACACACCAAAAAACACCGTCTGCATCACCTGCATGAGAAAACACCCCAGTTAGTGCTGGACAGTCATAGTATTTATATCATGTTTTCACTCAGTGACATTCAACTTGGGAGTTTTTTCCCCATCCTATGAATCAGAATCAGAAAACGTTACAGATCCTGGAGGAAATTGCTTGTGTTACGACTGCACAGTCACACAGAGACACAAAGACCAGAACAGTCAAAAATAAAAGTCAAATAAAAACTTCAGAGATACTCTGATACAAAATACACTGTCATTTACGATGTATGAAAATATAAACATATGGACAAAGGAATTGGAACAATTGACCATTACACCAACAGGGACTTTAATGACATTGCATTTAAATCCATAGACTTTAATATGGAGTCAGTCCCCCTTTGCAGCTGTAACAGCTTCCACTCTTCTTGGAGGCTTTCCACAAGATTTTACAGTTTCTGTGTGAATTTGTGCCCATTCAGTCTGTAGAGTATTTATGAGGTCAGGCATTGATGTTGGATGAGAATCTCCGTTCCAGTTCACCTCAAAGGTGTTGGATGGGGTGTTCCATGTCTTTATGGAGCTCGCTTTGTGCACTGGGACACAGTCATGCTGGAATATAAAAGGTTCTTCCACAAACTGTGTCTACAAAACCAAATCATGGCTTTGTCCAAAATGTCTTGGTCTGCTGAAGCATTAAGTTTGCCCTTCACTGGAAGTAAGGGGCTAAACTGAAACCTTGAAAAACACGTGTGTCCCGATACTTTTGTCTATATACTGTATATAGTATGTTTATACACTCCTTAGCCAGTGCCAAACAGAATCAGAATTGGACCTTTTTGCTAAATATCCTTATTTTAAATGTGCATTAACTAATGAATATATTTTCAAATGTGAGATTAAGCTTGCGTATTCCCTACAGAGCTCCCTTGTAAATCAGGTCAGTGTCGGTGCTGGGCCCACTTGCTTTATTTGTTTTCTATTAAATGGGCCATTAAAGCTGTACTTGTTTTTTTTAGCTGAGCTTTAAAAGCAAAAACTGGGCTAGGGAAGATTTCTCAATCTTGATGGTGACTGAAAAATCTGACTCATACTTTGAGCAGACACGGAACTGTATGACAAGAGCTCTGCAGATGATTATTATTATCATTAATATTTTGAGATCAGTTCCTTTCCGTTTGTAGCACCAGCTTGCTGTGAGTTAAGCTGTTATGCAGTTAGGTCGCCGCACTGCAGGTCAGTGAACTACAGGTTTAACTTCATCTCTTGAACCCTCCTGTGGTGCAAATGCCATTAAATGCCTTTTTTTAAAAATATTTCCATCAATGTTTTCTTGCTCAAAACTTCTGTGAGGTAGAAGATAAAACCTATGTGTTTTTCACTTTCTGTTGATTACATGAAAGCAGTGTCTTAAAGTTTTTGACTCATGCCGACCGTTTTTCAGTTTTCTCTTGAAAAAAAAAATCCTAATTCTCTCTATATGTCTATCTTTAATCATTATATTGCAGCTGTGGTTACTCACATCACTTAAGACCTCGTGCTGAATGTTGTATTACACGCTGTCGCTTGTTTTTACTGCATTATAGTGTTAATCGTGTCTATCGGTCTGAAGTCTCTGGAGAAGCATTCAAGTAAGAATTTCATTGCACTTTGTACATATCACAATAAAACTTTGAATCTTGAATCCTTTATGTCAGAGCAATGGATTATTTTGCAGTCAGCATGGGTTATTCTCACAATTTTTATCACAAACAGTGGAAATTTAGACATCTGGGATGTATAAAACTGAGAATCTTTCATTTTAGCGTAAGCCATTATATCTAAATTAACTGTCTAGACAAAAACACTTATGACTGTGAAATCCCTTAATCAGTCAAAGTCTTACGAATAAAGACTTTTATTTTGGCACTAAATAAGAGTCTTTATTCTTAAGACTCAAATTCTGAAATAAATGTCAAACTTAGAACATAACACAAAGCATTCTGCATGCCATAAGCTGAGATGCATGGCTTTAATCCCAAGACTGCTAAGCACCTCTGAGGTGCCCTGAGCAAGGTATTGTCCCCACACACTGCTCCCCGGACGCTGTGTTCCTGGCTGCCCGCTGCTTCACTTGGTGAGTGGGTTAAATACAGAGGAAGAATTTCGTGCTGTTCACATTGTGTGCTGTGGTGTGTTCACGTGTGACAGATTGAAGCATATTTCATAGTATATAACAACAGGTTTTGTGTTCATATTCAAGTTTTTTCTTCAAAAGCTCTCAAACAGTGTGTGCAAAAGGGTGAATATCTGCAATGGAATGTTGTTGGCTACCCAAAAAATCAACAGTAACGTTCAAATGTGTGTCTAAACCTGTTTTTTTCACAGCTCTGTTTTTTCTATGTACTCCAGTCGCTGCAGAGCTAAGGGATCGTCTACAAATTACTTAAAACATCACTAAAAACCCTCACTAGAGATGTTCCAAGATTGTTTTTTGTCTCATACAGTTATACAAGCACAACGTGCAGTGAAATGTACCCCAAATCACACCAAAGGCTGTGCAAAATCGCAAAATAGATAAACTAGTCTTACGATTACTTAGAGAGATTTAAAAAAACAAAGATGATGAAAATAGACTACAAATAAAATAAAAATATTCAGTGCAATAAAAGAAATATACATAGAGAGAAACAAAAAACTGGATGGGTGAGATAGATGAGAAGTGAAATTACCATATCTGTGCAAATATACATCTGAAACTGTGCAAGATAGACAGACATACTGTGCAAAATAGACATCTGAATGTATACTGTACATGTGCAGTGGTATTTATGTGCATGACAAAGTGCAGGGTGCCATATGTTGATGATTAGGGCACATAACACATGGGTGTAGATATGGAATATAGAATATACAGTAACCCCCGCTTTTACGCGGATCATCAGTCGCGGTTTCAGCCTATCGAACCTCCCGCCTCCGAGTACAGCTGACTGTGACGTCTGGGCCTCGTCTGCCACGCCCCCTCGTCCTCGTGCTGGGTTGTTTATGTCTGGGTTCATTCCGTTCTGATTACCTTGGTAACTGTCACGCCCAAACAAAAACAACCAGCACAAGGACGAGGGGGCGTGGCGGACAGTCACCTGAACTCAGAGGTGGGAGGTCTGAAAGTAGCCAATCTGAGAATGTTATTTATTTCTCCTTGCGTCTGCCCTGTGACGCATCTGTGACACTGCAGTCCAGAATTTCCCCCATGGAGCAACTCGAATGTTCTTGTGTTTTTTGTTTTGTTCTCATTAAAGCCCTGAATTTTTTTTCTGTAAATTAAAGTCATATTTGCATATTTGGGGTCATATTTAGGGTTTACACTATAAAAATTTTAGGCATTTTTTTAACCACATCACAACAACAGTTTTTCCATATACGCGGGTGCTCTTGGAACGTAACTTTACTGTACATATTTATTTACATACATTTACATAAATGTATTTTATTTTTATCGTATCAGGGTGTGTGTGTGTGTGTGGATATGAAAGTGAAGTGAAGTGAAAGTGAACATTCTGTCATGAATACACTACACAATGTGAACAGCAGGAAATTCCTACTCTGTATTTAACCCATTCACCAAGTGAAGCAGGGGGCAGCCAGGAACACAGCTACCGGGGAGCAGTGTATAGGGATGGTACCTTGCTCAAGAGTCTTGGGATTCAAACCCATGACTTCCTGATCGCAGAGCGAATAGATATATATATAAAGAGCTATATGCACACACAAACGTTCCCACCCATGGGAATAATAAAGGATTACATTTTCTGCATCTCCCAAAATTCTACTAATTATGTAAATGTGTCTAGACCCATCCCCATCATGAGTAAAAACTAAAGTGCAACATTTGTGAACACACCACAGCACACAGTGTGAACAGTGTGAAATTCTTCCTCTGCATTTAACCCATTCACCAAGTGAAGCAGTCGGCAGCCAGGAACACAGCACCCGGGAAATGATGGAAGTGAACAGTGTGTGAGGGGATGGTACCTTGCTCAAGGGTACCTCAGTGATTCCACTGGCAGTCCTGGGATTCAAACGCATGACCTTCTCATCGCAGAGGCAACTCCCTAACCACCAGCTGCCCCACATCATGTAGTTTTGAAAACACTTCATTAAAAAGTTTCTGAAATTTTTGCACAATTACTTATCACTTTCCCCACACTAAACCCCATATAAGCACGCTATGCTTGGACCTCAGTTATCAACACTTTCGGGTATCGTTGCGCTTGATAATTTGTGGACGGTGCCTTGCCTTTGTAGCACTTTCAGCTAAACAACACGGTGATTTTTTGACTGAAACTAATGTGGCAGCCGGTTGTGTTAGTTGGCATGGATGGCCATTTTAAGTCCTGACACTTTTGTGAGTGCAGATCGAGAGCTGTTGAAGACGTACATGTAGAGTATCTGATCAAGAGAGCGGTTTTACGGCGGTGGATCTGTTCTGGGGTTACTCACCAGATTAATAAAGGTTAAATATTTCCACCGCCCCCCGTACGCCCTGGCCCCGGGGTGTCTCTCCCGGATCACCTCCGTGTTGGCTCTCAGCGTGAACACGTACCAGCCCACGAAGAGCAGGTGCACGAAGAGACAGAGTTTATAATTGACCCTCACTCCTGCCGCGGCCGCCATGCTTCAGTACCGAGAATCCACACTGACCCAGGACCAGCCTGACGTCACCACGTCCGATCTGAGGCCCCGGCACGTGCGTCCGAAAGAAGCCCCTCATTCACTTCCATTCATTTCGAGGGGCTTTGATCTACAAATAAAAACAAATAAAAATAAGCACATTAACCAGAATAACAACTTGTACTGCGACTGGACTTCGATCCGTGAGCTTGCCAATCATTTTATATCTTAAATATATTTATTTCCATCCATTCCTTATTTATTCCATTCAAGTGACTTTTTGATCAAAAAACAACAAAAAAAAACAAACCCGAGTCGCTTCTTCTACTGAGACTGAACTTTGACCCGTAAGCTTGACAGTCATTTTACATCTTAAATTTATTTTCCATTCCATTCCTTTTAAGGGTCTTTAATCCAAAAACAAACAAATAAATAAATAAACACATAAACCCATGCAGATCATGGGCCTGACTTCTTTTACTGAGTCTGCACTTAAGAGCTGGACAATCATTTAATATCTTAAATCTGTATTTCCATTCATTCCTTATTTATTCTGTTCACTTCAAAGGGCTTTGATCCAACAAAAACAAATATAAACACATACCCGTGTAGATTATGGGCCCGACTTCTTCTACGGAGACTGGACTTCAGAGCTTGACAATCATGTTAAATATTTAAGATAATGCGAGTAGTTTTTAAAAAACAAGATTTCAATGTTAATTTTAAAGTATGTTCTTTATGAACAAAATATAAAGACAGGCAACCCCTGTACATCATTTTTACAAAGCAGCCAAAGATTTGAATGCATATTTTTTTATTCAATTCATTATGTATTTGCATGGGGATTTCGATGACTGTGCTCTGAAGAAATAGAATTGCGTAACTCAGCCTCAGGATTACAAGCTTTCATTAGCTAAATGAATAAAATATAAATACTTTAACTTTAAGCAGGTCATATCACATCAGTGATTTATGTCATTTTAAGCTGCCTTTAAGACTTTTCAGGTGTGGCAACACAATAATTCCTTTATACATCAGCCCTGCTCACTATGCAAGCAAGTCTTAACAATTAATCATGACTTTATCTGAATGTAACCTCCCCAGCTTCCCATGTGTTTTTTCCTCAAAGGCTTATTATTCAGTAATTACAAGGAAAGCAATGCTAATCTGCATTATTCTTGTTTTTCTGTTACACAGGACAGGGGCGAGGAGAGGGAGCCTGGGCCCACCAGCACCTGCCGCCTACTTAAAGGGGCTAACTCAAATCAAGCCATTCTCACAAGCCAAAACACACTGTTTTATAACTGTTTATTATTTTTTGTGATATAACAAAAGTAATTTCGGTTTAATGAAATAAGAAAACTGTTTAAATTCATCGATCTGAACACAAACTGTGGTTTGTTAAGTACACTTAAAGAAGAGGTAGGTCCCATTAATAAAAACAGGATCCAAGAAGACTCAGTTAACAGTCGGTAAAGATTGAGAGAAAAGTGTTTAATAGTCAAAAAGGCCAATCAAATCATCCATTCAGTATGAATTTATATGAGTTTTTCTCACTGGTATCCTTTAGAAATGGAGCAAATCCACAGGGCAGAAAAACAGCTCACAATGGTGCACTGTTGCATGAACATAAAGGAATGGTCATTATATACTATATATACATTATATACTATATTATCTACTAGTACATGACATTCAATGCTAATACAGTATTACACTGTGCATAAAAAGGATTATACTGCAATACAGGGATAGCACATTCGTCAAATATAAATACTAATAATAGAAAACAAACATCTCTTGTAACTGCCTGCATTTAGCCATGAGCTACAAATCTTCACAGCTAGCTTCCATGAAGTTTAAAATATTTACTGTATGTACAGCGATGTGGGTAATTTCCAAAAACATATATGGTCAAGTTACTTCCTAATACTGCTTTTTCCACTCCTTGACTTTAAGCTCTCCTTGTAAAGTAACATTCGTTCCATAGTGTGCAATGGCAATCGGCTCCTTCGTGCCCGAACGATACAAGCAGACAGCGGGAAGAGACGCTTAAATCCTCCCGAACAAGCTGGGGCAGCCAACAGCCTGTGGCAAATACTTTGCAGCAGTGGGAAGCGTGTGGCTTCTCTCCAAAATGCTTGGATGGAAGCATCTCCATCCAACAAAGGTTCTGACACATAGAGGTCTAGCTCAGAGACGTTCGCTGTTTTCGCGAAAGGTTGCATGAAGCTGAAGATCTTCTTTGTCTTGATGTTGCCCAAGCTGGCAGCTTCTGCGGCAGCCTGGTCGTCGTGATCTAGCTTCGCACTGCCCTCTTCAACTGGAATCCATATGTCTGTTTCTCTCAGGGCAGATTCTACAACTGAACAAGCAAAGAATTTCGTAGGTGGAGTGAGCGTGGTACCTTTAGAATGTCGCTTGTCATCACTGAAGGGCTGCAGCTTAATGCGTGGATCCAGGGCTGTGGCAAGAACCAAATTTCTTTGCATAACGAGAGGTTGGAAGTAGTCGTGGAGGCCTGAGCGAAGGGCTCTGCAAAAGTGGGCATAACTCGTAGGCTTGGCCTCAAGAGTTTTATCAAGACCAATAAGGGATGGAATGACTAAGGAAAACGTGACGCCCTCTGCTTGAAGAACCTGGAGAGCCTCCTCAAAAGGTTCCAGCAGGCCAATGACATCTACCAATTGTTCACGTTTGACATGAATTACTGGTGGAGAAACAGTCGAGTCGTTTGCTTCTTTGCGAGCTTGAGCCAGCAAGGCCATCACTGATCCCCAAGTGAATTCTTGCACGAGTTTGCGAATGGCAGCAAAAGTGGAGTTCCAACTGTAGCTGCTGTAGTTCTGAGGACTTGCGAGAGAGAGTTTGCATTCTCTCACAAGAACCTCATTCCAGTAGGCACTGCATCGAAAAAAGGCCACTATATCTTGGGCCTGAGAAAGCACAGAATCTACAGACCCAGAGATCTTCAGAGCATCCTTGATCACCAAGTGCAGCAGGCTGGTGATACAATCCATATGAGTGCCCAACAGGATTTCAGAGAAATCTTCTACAGAGATTTGATCGTCAAGGAAGTCTAATAGTTCATCTTCTTCAGGGTCATTCTTCAGTGAGGAATGCATTAACTTATAGTCACAGAAAACATCATGAGTCGCAATGGTGTTCTTGGCCTCGTGGGCAATGACGTACCCGATGTTGTGATGAAACAGTCCGTAGCTTAGGAGAACAGCCTCCAGTTCTCTTGTAACCATGACATTCAAGTTCTTCCCACTTAAATGGCGAATAGCAATCAAAGGCCTGTGAACGTTCCAATCATCGTCTAGGAAATGCAGTTGAACAGCGAGAATAGGGTCAGCATACTCACTGGCCCAAACATCTGCAGTGACATGAACAGTGCCGTGCCCCCCGTTCACAGCAGTACAGTTTCTCAGCTGTTTAATCAGATGTGGCTTGACTGCCTTCTCCACTTCATCATACAACCTCTGCCCCACTATCCGCTGAGAAAGCTTTGGGTATTGAGGACCAATTGTAGCCATGAAGTTCCGGAAACCAGATCCTTCAACAATGTTAAGAGGCAGCATGTCCTCAGAGATCATTCGTAGCACTGCGTCTGTGATGGTTTTCTGTCGATGCTGCACTGTGCTGCTGAGACTGGAAGTTAAACTTGTGGGTGAAGAGCAGCTGGTGTCATTTTTGCAGTCAGAACCAGGAGACTCAGCTTCTGTCGACATGGACGTCTGTGTACTAATGTTAAGTTTCCGTTTTCTCTTGGGAGCACCAGTATCTCTTGATTGCTTTAACTGCAAAAAAGGATGACATTTTATTTAGTATTTAAAACAGATTAAGGTCTTTAGATTTTTTGACAGCACATTGTCAACACTGATACTGCAGCCTTCCTCCAGAAACTTTTTTATTGGGTTTAGAAACAAATTCATTTAGAGGTGCTCCTACATTGGATCCTTGAGACTACAGCACTGCATATTTTAATGCTTTCCCTGCTCCAGCACACTGTACATTTGACAAAAGAACTTCACAGTTAGTTGGCCTCCCTCTGATAGCTAGGCTGAAAGAGGAATTCTTGCAATGGGTTCCTACATACTTTCTGGCTGTTCTCTTCCTGTCATCTCTCCTCCCCCGCCACTTCTGCTTCTCTTGCCTTTCCTCCACTGCTCGATCTCATTGTCTAGTAAAGTAGAACCTATAGTCCTTCAAATGACGTTCTCCTACATACTGGTCTGAATCACAAAATCAAGACCATTTAGGTAAATACTAATCAGTAATTCAATTCAGTATATGAACCATGAGTACCAGAGTGGTGAAATCTATAATTATTACATATAACTTTCTAACATTATTAAATGTGTTGTAATGTTTTCCATAACAATTAAGAATATATATAAATCAAATCATGCAGTAAATCATGCAGACCAAAACGAGATTAACCACATACATTTGTACCAGTCAGTGAAGTTAAACTTAACAGCTAACACATTGAAACATGGCCGTTAAATAAAATTCTAATATAATTGAAGGAAAGCCCTGCTTACCTGCTTAGGGATGTCTGTGACTGGATCTGAATCCAAAACGACATCGCAACAGAAGTCTTGCAAACTTGCACTGGGAGAGTCTTGGGCAGTTTTTCTTATCTGTGACAACAAGATATATTAGAGAATACTTTTATTTGTAAGAATGAACAGGCTTTCAGCTTCCATAAACTGGAAGGCCAGCAGGTGCTACCATTCTTTCCCACATAATGCGATATTACTTTACTGCTGGTTTACAAATGTAAGCTTATCCAAGCACTAACAACAGTACTGGAGTAACACCACTGTGAATATCCAATAAAAAAAGTGTCCATTATTTACATAGCTTTGATTTATATAGCTCCTGAAAAGTCTAGAGTTACTCTTGGTTTTTATAGAACTGAAATACATGAATTCCATAATTGCAGTCATTATCTGCATATAGATATATAGAGAGATAGTAAAACAGTTTGCAATTAATAAATGTTCCTTACTTTTATAGGAATGTCTGTTACAGCATCTGATGCGACATCATTATGACAAGAGGCATCAACCTGAAAGCACAACGCCTATTAGTAATAATTCAATTATTCTCACACACACACACAAAAAAAATAAGACAGTAATAAATGACGACAAACCTTCTCTTCCTTAATAGGATGAGGAACTGAGCTGTCTTTCTCATGTACAGACTCTTCTAGAGAACCCAAAGCATTTTCGTTCATCATCAACACACCAGCGTCCAGTTTGCGCTTGAGGGTTGAATACCAGCGATTCTTGATAGAGTTGTCTGTCCTGGCAGATGTATTAATACTGAATCAATATAAAGTGTTTGAATGCAAAGAGTTAACAGATATATATACTTTCAAATGACTGCTACTGCAAATCAGGGCTCAATTTCTTTAAACCACCTAAATTCACGATAATGTCTATAATCGTGTGTTGACCAGTTATCACAATATAATTGCCTGCCTGACGCATGATCATCTAGCATACCATGAAAGCGTATAAAAGAATGTGAAAATCTTGACCAACAGAGTGGAAAAGAACATTTAAAAGAACAATTACTTCAACTAATCAGTATCAGTAAAACAAAAACATATCTGTAATTACTTTAGTAATTACCATCATACTTACAAACACAAAGAGAGACAGAGTATACACTGTCATTTTTTTATTTGCATATAAAAACATTTTAAATACTACAATTACACCTACACCAAGCAAAGTTGAACAAGTGACATAGGTGGTAGCAAGTCCACTTTAAGCTCAGATTACAAATATATATATATTTTTAATTCACCGTATTGCACCGTATTGATGGTTCACCTATCAAACCACAGAAAAAAGGGATATATACAGTAACCCCCCCCCCCCCCCGCTTCTCGCGGGGTTACGTTCCAAGAGCACTCGCATATAGTGAAAAACCGCGTTGTGTTTTGGTTAAAAAAATGTCTTAAAATGCCTATTTTTATAGTGTAAACCCTAAATATGCCCCCAAATATGGTCCCAAAACTTTAATTTAATTTAAAACTCAATTTATTACATTACCCATAACGAAAATGTAAAGATAAACCATATTCGTACTGTACAGGCTACACTGAACTCCTGCAGTGCTAGAATGTAAATACGGATTTTATTATTTAGCAGTAAAGAATTATTTATTGCCAAGAAAAAAAATGTGGAGGATATCGGCGTTTCCACGAATTTTCTGGAGTTTTCGCCTACAATTATTAGTTCGTTTCTTAGAAAAAATGACTGAATCTGAAACACTTTAATTTCATTTTAAATCCAGCTTAATATATTACCCTTAAAATATAAAGGCAAAGCATTATTATTATTTTTATGGTTATTATTATTATTATTATTATTATTATTATTGTTAAACCCGTATGCGTGCTGGACAGTGTACACTGAACTGCCTTCTCTTTGGTATGCGCTGCTGTTTTCTTTGGTATAAGCAGGTTAAATACAGTAATAATTCAACTAATTTTTTTATAATAAAAATACAGTAAAATGTACGGGTAATCTTTAATTTTACAGTTCAATAATTTACTGTTCGCCGGGCGGCGCGTCTCATTCAGTCCCTCCTGCTCTGAGTACAGCGGTATTTAACCCGGAGCTCGGAGCTCCCTCCTGAGAGATATTTCGACTGTTCCAAAACAATCATCTAAAGCTCCACGAGTTTTTGTCTTAGAAACATTTAAGTAACACCACCAGAACACCACTAGAATCTTCTAGTTTTGAAATATGTGTTTTAATTAAAATATATTGATGGTGCTTTGTAAATAGAATAAAAAGATTTTCTGTACCTCAGGCAGCAAAAAGCCTGTTAATGACACGAAAGACGAGCTTTCTTTTTGTTCTCTGGACAGTACAAAAACATTAATACAGTTATATTTTATATGAAAATGTAGCTGAATTTATGTTAATTATGTTACAAAATTAGTCAATTAGATTCTTCCTAATAATTTAGCACTAAAATGTATGAGGAATTAAATTCTTATTGATATGGTCCTCCTGATCGCCAGATAGTTCTTCTTTATGTAGCGTAAGGTGCTCTCGTTGATGCCATAATGGCGCTACAGCAGCATAACTTTTTCCTTCCCGGAGCATATCCAGTAGTTCAACCTTCTCCTGGAGTGTCTTACACGTTCTCTTTTGCTTAGGTGCATTGCCAGAAAGCGCAGAGTGTTTGGGGGCATCTCAAGGCTTTCAGAATAACGAAACGAAAACAGGAGAACAGGAAGGCAGCGGCCAGTAACTCAAGATTCAAGATTCGTCACAAGCCATCCAAGTACTACACACAGTGAAATGTGCAAACATAATAAACAATAAGTAGCTTTAAATTAAAAATCTGGAATTCTCTGAAACACACTGAAGTAGAAATGCAAAACAATAGATAAATAAAAAACTAGAAAAGAGCACAGTCTGAGCGGAGCAGTCCGGAAGGCGTCTGGATGTGGCCGTCATCCCATACACTGATTTATATTTAGCTGAAGTTATATTTGGATTACTTTTTATGATACAAAATTAGTAAAAAAATTTTTTCTTAATTTACTACTAAAATGCATAAAAACATATTGCCACGAAAAAAGCAACAAAAAAAAAAATGCGGAGAATATTTGCAGGTTCTGCGTTATTGTGGAGATTTCCGAGTAAAACAGTGAGTTCGGTTCTCCAAAAAAATCAGCATGTGACTGAATCCACGACTCCTGATCCACGTAAAACTGGGGTGTTACTGTATTTCATTAATGCTGCCGTTTTTTTGCAGGTAGAGAGTGAACAGAACATACGTGGATTAATTTGGGGTGACCCACCACAATATTGACATCCTGACATGGAGAATTTGAGGTTTGCATGGACAAAGCAACTGAGGGCAGCTGGTGTCCTGGTGGTTAGGAAGTTGGCCCTGTGATCAGAAGGTTGGGGGGGTTCGAATCCCAGGACTGCCACTGGCACCAATGAAGTACCCTTTGAGTTAGGTACAGTTCCCACACACTGCTCCCCCCGGTGCTGCCTCACTGGCTGCCCACTGCTTCACCTGGTGAATGGGTGGAATTCAGAGAACGAATTTCATATTGTTCACACTGTGTGCTGTGCTTTGGTGTGTTGACTCATGGCAAATGTTTGACTTTTACTTAAATATTGATTGGCGTCCCTCAACATCCACAAATTTTGGATGAAATAAAGCCGTTTACCTCAAAATCCCACACCTCCTGGCTCTGACTCCACATCCACACACATCTACATACAGAAGTAGCAGCCATTTCTCCACAACTGGCCATTTTTCTGCATGTGATGTCTTTGTTATTGTTTTTTACTCATCCGGGTCCATTCAGGACTGTGACCAGTTCACAGTGGAATCTGGTTTGGATCATATTCAAAATATGATACAAACAGGCAAACAAAAAAGGGGTTCTAAGCAATAAATCTGAAATGAGCACTGAGGCTTGGGGTCTAAACGTAGCCAGGGTGGCCCAAAGCAGAAAAGATCAGATTCCATGTGTGCCGCAATGGAACAGACATCCATTCCATTTGGTGTGAAAGTAGTGTGCAGAGGTGTGTTCGGGTCAGGTTCGGCTGCCAAATTTAGCAGTACCAGACGGGCCTGGTCACTTCTCAAAGGCTACATTCACACTCCAGATAAAAGTGACCCAAGCTGGATCTTGTTCTCCATACTTAACACCATTTTATTATTTTTTTTAATCAGTTCCAATTCTGGTTCTAGTTCTGCTTATCGTTTCCGGGTCTAATCAGTTCCCCAATAAGCAGAACCGAGATTTGACCAAAAAAAGAGAACCCGAGTACCAGCTATTTTCTTGTCCTTTCTCATTTTGAACCTGCTTTTGTTTCCTACACTGTTTGAGCCTCAAATTGGTGGTGACGGAGAAGACTCCCATCATGTATCTCACTATGTTTCTGTAAGTTCAACATCTATTGTGGTTGTGAGTGTTTTGAAATCCCAACCATTTCCTTCCTCGTAGATGTTTGTGACACCGTCTTATTCTTGTTGTGTTCCGGCTTAATCTACAGAGTTATAGGCATCACTTTGGGCAGGAGTGCCGAAAGGCTGCTGGGTTGACTGTAAGAAGTACACTTGGTTATATACACAGAATGCTGGCATAAAAATACTGTAGATGAATAACTTACTCTACAGTAATTTGTTTATCTATAGTATTTGTTCCCTAGCAGTTATTGTATATAGCATAGTGTTTTTCGTGCAGTATATAGTGTATTTCGTACAATATATCTGGTATAATATTTAGTATTTTGTACTGCATAATACTTACAGTATATAGTGTATTTCATACAGTATGTAGTGTGTATATAATATGGTATATTTCGTACAGTATATAGTGTTTTGTACGATAGATTTCGTGCAGAATACACTGTATTTTGTACAGAATAATGTATGATATTTTGTACAGCATATTCCATACAGCATACAGAACAATGTATTTCATACAGTATATTTCATACAGTATATCATGTATATTCTACAGTATTTAGTGCATTTTGTACCGTACAGCAGCTTCAGAACACACATCACCCAGGTTTCTGGAGACGTGGTGGGTGGTTGGGCTTTCTGAGGTTGTGGCAGCGTTCCAGGCTGGAGGCTCATGTATATTGTCATGTCTGCAGACTGATGGAACGGTCAGGCTTCATTAGATGGAGGCAGAAATGGGCTGTGGAGAATGCACTCTTCTTTAACTCTGCATGCCGGTACATGAGTGTGAGGTGTCCCTTTCCCTCTCGCCAGATTCGACCACTTCCAAGGCATCTGCTGCCTCTGGTGTGTCGGTTTCATCTGGGAAGCTGGTGGGTGGCACGCAGTCAAGCCCCATCTTGCATGGCACTGCTCAGCCATGCAGCACCTAAATCATGAAGAAGCATCCAGGTTGTTGACAGAACAGCTTTTTTTGAAGTTGCAGTTTTATGATTTTTCAAATAATCATTTCTCATGAGGTTTTTTTTTTTTTATTGTTTAGCTGAGCCAGAGTTAAACGTTCTCCCTCCAGGACCACACGCAGAAGCCTGAGATAAGACTGGCTGGCCCGAACCACTGGACGGCTATAAATAAAGCCGGTTCTGGAGAAAAAGGTGGTGGCTGGAAAGAGAATATGACCACATTAATAATTCACACGAGGGCCGCAGGTGTGGCTTGACCTTTCCGTGCGGTGGCTTGGAAGCTTTGAAGTGGTGCTTCTGACGGAGGGTCCGTCTGGACTGCACAACTTTATATGAAGGTTAGCTCGAGAGCCTCATCCAGGACAATGGGGGATGCTAGAGATAGTGCTACAAAGGTGTTGAAAATGGTAAAAAGTTTTACTTTACCTTGAGTGTAGTCGATGAGCCCAGACATGCTCTTTGTCTGCAGATTGCTTCTTTATTATCAGGCTAATCTAGCTAGCAAGTCATGGAAGCCTCCAGATAGCATCATGGTAAGTCATCACACACTTGTTTAGTCACTGGAAATAGATTTACTTATGTTGCTTCGCCAAATTTGCATTGCAATATCCCCATATTTAATGCATTGTTACGTCCCTATTAGGTATAAGTACTATTAGTAGCTGAGTGAGTTAATAATTATATGGTAATTATATTGATCATTCAGAATGGCTATTATTAGGATTGTACTGATACCGATATCGATAGTGATACTGTTTATCAATATTGATACTTATCGACAGTCTTATTGATCCTACGCTCCGTAATTTGGTGCCAAGAACACGTTACATAAAAAGATATGAAAAGATTCTGCGATTATTTTATTTAACTGTGTTCTGAGTTTCCTGTGGATATGAGGGAGGAGCGTTGATACAAATGTTCTGATCAACAAATGTGTGTTGGTGATGTGTAAAGTGCCGCTCCGTCGCTCCACTGATCCAATCCAGCATCGGCCATTTGAAAACACAGCTGCAGAAACACTCAGAGCAGCACCGTTTGTCCAAGAGATTCTCCAGACTTCAGTACTGACCAGTCAGGAACTGGTACCAGTGGTACCAGTTTAATACTGGTCCTAACTGCCATCAGGAGAAGTGGTGAGCAATGAGGCTATAGACTCACTTTATATTATGGGCCTTCATGTCTTTATTATTCCATTTTTAAGTTCAGATTTTAAGTCCACTCGTGTAACCACTCGTGCAGCATCTTCACTTTAAGAGGCTGAGTAATCTTTCTCTACTGATTGCACCCACAACTTAATCTTGAAAGGTTACTTTTTAATTTTTGCAACCTTTTCTAGCAAGACCTGAGGGAAAGCAGAAGGATGTTAAACCACTGCTCAGACACTCGGCCTGAGTGCGTCCCACTGATTAACACCTCCCTCCCCTTTGAAGAAAGAAAGGCTGTTGGATGCTTTACGGCCGAAACCTCCTCATTATCAGGCCTTGGTGCTCTGTATGTGGAGCTACTGGTGAAGAGCAAGGCTGCACAGCTGCAAAAAAATGTCAGCTAAAATTTAAACTAACCGAACTCTTAGAAAACAAGTGTTTGGTTTTCCAATGTCACATAGAACCAAAGGTGCTGTAAGTTAAAAACCATGTAATAATAATGACCGCTACTGGAGTTTTAAAAATGGCATCACACACAAATGCTCCTAAAAAACAAAAATGCTCAGATTTGTTTTTAGGTCTTATAAACAAACGGGGCAATTGAAGAACTTTCAGGATAGTCTCCGCCCACCACCATTTTTATTTGTTGAAATCAGATTTTACTAATATGCTCAAAGGGTGAAAAGCTTCTAAGCCATAAAAGCTTTGTTTCCTTCCTGTCCCAAATATGGGTACATTATTTCCTATATACCGTACGAAAAAAAGGCCAAAATTTTGCAGACGTGAAAGATTAAATAGGTCTGCAGTGAAGCGTCCAAATCTGATATAAATGTATCAACACCAGTTCAACAACAGATTAACACTAAAACACACTATGGGGGTCTCCTCCAACCCCCTGCTGGAGAAACTTCAGACTGTTCAATGTGAGCAAGTGGAGATACTAGTGAAGGAGGCCCGTCCCTGACCGACTGACAACTAAATCTTCACAGACTCGCCTCCACAGGTATATAGGAACTGTACTGACCTAAACTGCACTGCGAGTACAAGGAACATTTTTCTGTCAGAGCTGCTTTTGGTATTGTGGTCTTTTTTTTTTGACCAATCAGAAAGCAGTGACACAGTTGACTCGTCCGTGGGTGCTTTTGGCCTTGCCATCGAACAGCATGGGTATGGCTCAGGTATGGGTCGCTTTGTTTGTAACAGTACAGAGCAGTGCTTTGGGCAAGTGGAAAAGCGCTGTAACTGTGTAGACAGAAGGACAAGCTTGAAGGTGGTTGCTGCTGCTGCACTCTTGTCCATGGGAACAAATCCAGTGGCACCATGGTGCTAATTTTCCTAACAGTGTGGATGGCTCCCGGGATGTGAGGGGCCAGGAAGCGAAGTTGGTGGGGGGGGGGGGGGGTTACACGGCACGTCTGGGGCTGGAAGGAACCCGCTGTGAAGAGTGGCAGGGGGATTGGTTGCAGTTGACATTGTTTAAATCGAACTGTTCTTCACCAGGCAATTAACTCTGTAATCCAAGCTGGAGCTGAAACCGGAGCCACCGCCGCACCCCCTCTCCCTCAGGTTAGGTGCTAAGGAGCGCTTTATTTTGGCAGCTGAAGGTTTGGGAGCGCTTAACCAGGTCCTTCAGTGCTGCTTTCAGATTCCTGGAGTGATTTGTGTGTGTGTGTGTGTGTCTGTGTGTCTGTGTGTCTGCGGAGGAAAGTAGCGCGAAAGCTTAACCCTTAAGAATCTTGACTGATTGTTACTACACATTCAGTTTATGTAATTATTTTTAATGCAATTTAGGGTAGCACAATAAATTGTCTGCTAATTTTTATTGTAATATTGGCCTCAGCAGTACTGATATCGCAATATGCAAATGAGTCTCGAACCAATCACGGCTCCAGGTGAGTGACTGGGGCCTCTGATGAATCAAGGTGTTGATGTAATCCAACAAAAGTCAAATTACTTTAGTTAGATGAGTGGATGACCGGAGCTAAAGAATAAGGAGATGTATTTAAATGTGTTGCCTCTGTCACATCATGATTTGAAAGTGGGGCTGTTTTTGTAGCTTAGTTTCCATAAGTGGACTGGATGGATGGAGGACAGGAAATGAAACAAAATATTTTTGCCTGGGAGGTGTTTGCGACAGATGAAAGGACAAAATCTGTTCAGAGAGCATCTCCTCTCCTTCATCTTCTTGCACCACATAAAGATTATACTAGAACTCTCCACTGGTTCTCATACTGTCCTGAAACTTGAATGTTTCCTCAAATTGTGAGGCGCTTTGGACAAAAGCTGAATGAATATAACGTAAGGTAAAAAATCGGTCATCAGCATGAGGGGTAAACAGGTGAAACTAAACAGAATTTTTGACCATTTTATGTTGCCTGGAGTTCTGAAGATTTTTGAGACTCCCCTAATTTTTGCTTTTGAGGGTCTCAAGCATCAGCCTCTCTCTGCTGATACTAAAATGCTGAGTATCAACCAACAAAGGTTAACTTGGTTTAGACTGGCTCTTAACTGACACACTGATCATCTCATGGCTAAAGACTTGCAAAAGTTCAGCCAAAGCAAAACCAAACATTTTGTCACTAGTGGGATGGGAGTTGGTGGGAGGCAGGGCGAAATAAAAACCTAATATTTGTTAGTGGGGGTTTATATCACTTGATTAAGTTTTAAAACAGTCACTCGATTCTAGATATAATTGACAGTGTCTGTCCTGGAGCTTTGCCTCAGTCATGTTTGTCGCAGCTCTTCTGCAGCTCACATTCGATATAGCTTAGAATGAGGTTTTAATTTTAGAAAAACCTTCAGTCTGACAGAATGAAACATGGGAGCTGTTTTAGTTGGAGTTTGGTGAAACACAGATGGCACTGCAAATGTAGTTGGACATGAGTGGGTTAACTAGGTACCATTTTCTCTTTCTCTCTCTCTCTCTCTCTCTCTCTCTCTCTCTGTCTCTCTCTCTCTCTTTCTCTCTCTCTCTCTCTCTCTCTCCGTGTGTCTCTCTCTCTCTGTGTCTCTCTCCCCTGGCTGTGCTGATGCCACTGTAATCGATGATTAATTTAGCCCACCCCTGGATATTTATGCATATGCATGGTGGGGAGGGGGGTATTGATTAATGGCTGGGTTTGTGTTCGCTGTGCATTTTTCAAAAATAACGAGAACAGAATGCAGATTGAGTGTGTGCAGAGTTTTCTCAAGAGGGTTGTTGGTTTCTCTTCCTCATTCTGTTTCTCTCTCCACCTTTCTTTCTCTCCATCTCGCTCCCTCTCATTTATATCAAAGAAAATGCAGAATTAATAAAAGCTGAGAAAATGAAATAATGTCCTTTATTTTTTGCATCAGCAGTGAGACGTTCACCTCTGCGAAAAAACAGCGAAAAGTAAGGAGAGAGAAAGGCAGAAAAAGAGGAGAGAAAATGTGCACCCAGGCAAGGAAAGGAAGGGGGAGGCGACGACAGAGTAGAGGAGGAAAAAAATCAGGGGACAGAGAGAGAGACAGACAGACAAAGAGAGAGAGAGAGACCGAGAGAGAGAGACTGGATGCAGATCCTTGTCGTTTTAATTCGCGAGTGGGCTAAAGTTCGCTGGCAGCCGCTGCCGCTCTCTGATTGGCTGAGGAGGGGTGAAATTAAAACCACGGTAAACTTTTGACCCCGCAGGAGGAAGGAGGAGCCGAGGAGGAACGCCCATCACACACGTACACACGTACACACACACACACACACTTCCCTGATTTACACAGTCAGGGATGCATGCAGAAGTGCTTGAGAGAGAGAGAGAAATTGAGAGAGAGACACACAAGGAAAGGGAGACATAAGACGAGACAGAAAAAGAGACGGAGAGAAACGGGAAAAGTGGAAGGGAGAGTGAGAGAGAAAGTGAGTGAAGAAAGAGGGAGGGAAAGAGAAAACGGGGAAAAGTGTGAGAGAAAGCAGGACAGAGAAAGTGTGTGAGAGAGAGAGAGGGTCCCTGGAAAAAGAGAGGGTGATAGCAGGAAAGGGGGAGGGGAAGAGACAGCGGGTGGGGGGGGGGGTAGAGGGTGAGGGGTTTAAAAACAGAAAAGGGAGGGGCAAAGGATAGCAGAGAAAGACTGACAAGGAATGGAGAGCCTTTTTTTTTAACAACGTGGAGCCATAATTACTTGCTCTCCTGTAGGAATAAAGAGGAGGAGGAATGGAGTGAGGATGAGAGAAAGGAGAAATAAACGAATGAAGAGGATCCGGAGGGTGAAGGAGGAGAGGAGTGATTTGGCTCTCTCATGTTTTCCTTCATTACTGATCAAACAAGACGAGGCAAGGCTCCATTCTGGCAATTGAACAGAATGTGGGCGAGTTAACGAGGAGGGCAGCACACGTGTACACACACATACACGCACGCGCACACACACCTCACACGCGCACACACACACACACACACACACACACACACACGCACATACCAAACTCTGTTCCACCACTCTGGCTATTTCTTTGTTTATTCATTTCTGTCCATTTGTGCATTTATATGTATGTAATTTTCTGCCTGTCTAGGATGGCCCCCACCCACCCATCACTTGATGTGATCAATGCATAGAATAAATAAAAGACATTAATGCAGTCATCGCATTAGGTTAACCATTTCCGAACCTCTCCAAACCAAATCTTCAGGTTCTAAATCATTTGTCCTAATGACTGATAACCAGCTCACATGATGAACCAGAACCCAAGAGTCCTGTGGCCAGAAACTGACCACTGATGGAGAACTAGAGAACGACCAACACAAACAGCGCAGCATCAGATCAACCCTAATCAATAACTTTACATCTACAAGGTGGACCAAAGGTATAGATTTGTTTAATAGAGTGTTCAGTGGAGCTGATAAAATGAACCGTTAGTGTAGATGCAAGTAGAACTGCACAGTATAGACAAAATACCAGTACAGTAACCCCAACTTATGGCGGGCGTTACGTTCCAAGAGCACCCATGCATAGTGAAAAAACACGTTGTAGTGATGTGGTTAAAAAAAATGCCTAAAAAGGCCTATTTTTATAGTGTAAACCCTAAATATGCCCCCAAATATGCTCCCAAAACACTTTAATTTGATTTTAAACTCATTATCCTTAAAGAAGATGTAAAGGTAAACCCGTACGCGTACTGTACAGTGTACACTGAACTCCTGCAGTGCTAGAATGTAAATACCGATGTTACTCCTGTATAGACTGTACAGTGATTCATGCACGGGCGTTTTCTTTGATATGCACTGTCGTTTTCTTTTGTATAAGCAGGTAAATACAGTAATAAATTAATTTAATGGTTAAAGATGAAAATAATTAGACTATTATTGTTAAGGCTTTGATTAGTCGGAACACCCAGTAACGCACCTGGAGCTGTGACTGGACACTGTGATTGGCCAGAGACTCATTTGTACATTGCATGGCTTTTGATGTCAGTATTGCAGAGACAGACATTGACTGGGAAAACATGAAAATATCTCTTACATTATCTTTAGCCAAGCTCCAACCCATGATCCGTACTGGTGATCCTTTTCACACTCATAAAACAAAATTAATAACACTAAAATGAGATATTTGACTTAGTTTGCATTAGATAGGATTTCTCCCAGTGTTCTGTAAAGCTTATTGAATGTGTTTAGGATTATTGCCCATTCTGTGAAACATCTTTGTGTTTTTTTTTTTTGGTTTTTTTGTTTTTTTTATTCGTCCCGTTCTCACTCTCCGTTTCTCTAAACACCCGTTCTTTTTCTTGCACTTTGATGATCTGTATTGGAACCTTCTTAAACTGAAACTTGGTATTTCTTAAATCTCCCCTTCTGCTTATTGCAGCGAGGCTTTGGCGGTGGTGGGACTAAATATGGTCATGCTAATAAAGCTCGCTGAATGGAAAAGAGATGGAGAGAGCACGAGAGCGCAAGAGAAAGAGAGAGAGAGCACTCGTTCCTGAGCAGTAGATGAAAGTCGCCCCTCGTTTGCATAATATCACGGTCTCGCTTCTACACAGCTCCGTCTGCTCGCCGTGAAAGTCCCTATCAGCTCTCTATCAGCTGCCATGGCGAACGGGAAGAAGAGACCACCCCCCCCCGCCAGACGTCTTTATGAGAGCACTGCAGGGTCGTCTGAGGCAACGTTCTCCTTTCCAGGGTGAAAGGAGGGAGAATGGTGATGGACGTGGATGGAAAGAGGGAGGTGGCAGGAGCAGGAATGGAAATGGAATAAGTGTGATAGAGGACCCTTGTGCTTGCTAGTATAACCCCCCCCACGCCCCTTCAAAGCTCATGAAAACATCCAGTAGGTGCCAAGAGTGAACTCTTGTTGTTGCACAAACCAGCAGGGGTGGGAACAGCGCAATACAATGGGTGAATTGGAGCTAATTTTGATCATGAGAACGGGATATTCTGAACACTGTGGGCAAAGAAGAAGATATATAAACATCAGAGGGAGACCGCTTATTGATTTAATACTAACTATCATCAGCAGATTTAACAGAATATCCAAAGTTATGGTCACTTTCTTTGCATCTGTCCTGGCTTTGCTTCAGTTATGACACTTTTCCATAGGTATATGACCTAAAAGGTACTGCGATGGCATAGAAGTTGTAGCAGGCTTTGAATTTAAAGTAAACTAAAGTGGCCACATATGTGTGAACACAACACGGCACAACACAACACACCACAGCACACAATGTGAACAATGTGAAATTCTTTCTCTACATTTAACCCATTCACCAAGTGGGCTGCCACCGGCAGAAACCGGGGGCAACCTGGCAGCAGTGTGTGGTGACGGTACACACGGTATCTCAGTGGTGCCACTAGTAGTCCTGGGATTCAAACCCACAGCCTTTTGTTAGCAGGGGTAACTCCCTAACCACCAGGCCAGGCGCCTCAAACCACCAGGCTGTGGCGACAGGTGAGCGCCGACTGAGCGCCAGCCGTTTTTCTGCTCATTGGAGCAAATCCACTTGGGCATTCAGCATCGGCGCTCGGTCAGCTGCACGTTCATGTGGCATAAAAAAACGTTGCATGCAACGTTTTCTTGGCGCCAATTTCTGCCGAAATCCTGATGAATGCGAAGAAAACACCGGTACTGCATTTACATGGCGTTCAATTGACGTTCTGGAGGACTGAATATGACCCATGATTCAATGGTTCTGGGAACCGCAACAAATCAAGTTTTGAAGGAAAATGTAAAACTACAAATCCCAACAAGTAAACAATCTGGAGAGAATAATTACTGCCCCCACAGGTGAATACACGAAACTACACACTGGGCTGCAGGCTGGTGTTAAACAGCGTCAGACGAGCGCCAGTGCAACGCCAATCAAGGTCAGATACAAAACGCTACAAAAACGCCTGTGGCGTTCAGAGTGCGTTCATTTATCCAAGATTCAAACGTCCGTGTGGACGAGGCCTTTTGGCCACTCGTTGTTCCAAAGCCACGTCCATGGAGTCGAACCAGCAGGATGTTTATCTGTCAGAGCCGCTTTTTTTTATTGTGCTTTGTCCTTATAGTCTTGTTTGAGGTTTTAGTTTTTCTCAGGCAATGAAAACTTTCCTGGTACACCTTCTCACAGTGTTAGAAAGCTCAACTGAAATGTATCTTCAGGTTTTTAGTTCGTATCTCCATTCTTCTCCATTATTCTTTTATTTATTTATTTTTTTTTAGTTGACTATACTAAAAAAACAAAACAATGGTCTCTTTTCAAGTTCTTCTGTTGTCATGACAACATTTTGAAAAAAAAAGCAGTGACACAGTCAGTTCAGTCAGTCAGTCAGCTGTGGCCCCCATTTAGCCATGCCATTGAGGAGCTTGGGTACACTAACCATTACTGGAATTATTTTCTTAACGTCTAAACGTCTAACGATAAAGTCTAATATTCCTGTATCAGCTTTTTGTCTCATTTACAAACCAGGATGAGTTTTGTGCGCCCAGCTTTTCCTGGCTTGGGAAAATTGGCAGGAGAGCAACCAGAGAGATGAACTGGAAAAAATGGTAAAAAAACAAAAACAAACAGCATGTGGTGTACCTGGAGGCAGAGAGTCCTGCAGAGTGAGGAGGAGAAGATGGAGGAATGAGGGAAAAATCTTAAAAAGGCAGAGCGTGGTTTGCAGGTGTGGAAGAGAAAGAGTGAACAAGAGGGAAAAGGGCTGAAGGACAGTTTTTTTTTTTTAAAGAACTGGTGGAATGAAAGAGGAGATGGTGTAGTTTCTCTGTCTCTCTTTCCCTCTCATTTTTTCTCACTCTCTTCTTATTTCTTTCTCTATCTCCTGCTACCTTTCCTTGCTTTGTTACTCTCTCTTCTCTGCCGGCAGTTGTGATATACTGTATTATTGTGACGTTATTGAATGAATTTCACTTCAGTTTGTTTGGTCTGAGATTTAAACTCCTCCTGGAGACAGAGATCATTAACTTGGGCCCTGAGTGGACAAGAGAGAGAGATGTGTAAGGGTGCGTCAAGTGTATAAGTGACCGAGTGTAAAGACGACAGCATATCGATTGTAATGCAATGTTGGTCAGCAGTTAGAATGCTCGTGTCTAAAATCTTAGAGAAAGTTGTCGCCAAACAGCTAGGTTCATTTCTTCAAAATAACCTTCTATATGAAAAA
>JBBPCX010071298.1:0-10107 GCA_037974365.1 Hydrocynus forskahlii
AAAAGAAACAACAGTCCATCATTACCTTATTACAGAACATATTCTGGTTTGTTTAACTCTTTTTTGTTTACTGCATATTTCCATGTGTTCCTTCATCATTTTGTTTGTTTTCAATATTAATCTACAATGTAGAAAATTGAATGAGAAGGTGTGTCAAAACTTTTGACTGGTAGTGTAGCTGTGGAGTTGGAAAAACCTTCAAGAGAGTTTCCAAGGAATTTTGTCGCTGCCAGAAGTGCTGTATTCATCCTGCTGCTGTCGGGGTGTGCGAGCTCCACAGGCACAGGAAACATGGTTGAGGTTGGAGGCAAGATGAATGTTGCAGATAAGCTGTGCATTTTCCTGGAGAAAATGCATTAATCAGCTTGAACTGCTGGGACTTTCCTGCTGGGCAGAAGGCGCAAGGCCAAGTCCAGCCCTCAGTAGACGGTGAATGGTGGTTGTCCTGAACCCTTGTTTTCCTTGTTTGAAGATCATTGGCTCACAGACTGGAGAGGGGTGGGCTTTGGGGTGGGCCCTGTGAGTGCCGGGATGGAGTCCAGTGACCCTGGTTAAAGATAAATGGCTCGGATAATGCATGGATGGAAGGAATTCTGAGAAAAAGAAAGACAGCAGAGTTACTTTTTTACTTACTAAATAAGTAACTGTTCGAAGTGACTGTGCTGCAGAGGTGGCTTACTAATTTGGACCTCAATGAATAAATCAAATTGGATAAGTATACAGTACTCAGCACTATTACACAATGACACCAGTTGTTAAGACTGCAGGCCGCTGCCAAAGCCATTAAATTACCGCACTTGACCAAGCTTGCTCGTTGTCTGGGGGCATTTTGGTGAGGCTGCCAGCTTTACGTCAGCTCAGTGCGCTGGAGTCTAATCTTGCGTGTGCCGACTTTATAAAGACCTCGTAATTCAAACGAGTTGATGTTTGGCTTTCAGATTAAGGATCGCCGTACCTGGCAATTGGCAGGTGAGTTGAATCAGGTGTGTTTGAGCAGGGAAAACAGCTAACGGTGCTGGACACCAGGCCTCCAGGGCATAACTGGTCCAGAGTGTGTGTTTTATTTACACCACAACTGACACTGGAAATACTACTTATTATACACTGCCCAGTCTCTGTCCTGCTGCTGCTATTATTTCCACAGTTATTATTTATTGTTATCCTCCTCCATTCTGCATTTTTGCACAGCTGACGACTCCACTGCTGGGATACAGTGTCTGTCATGCTGTCGCATTCATTCAAACATGGACTGCACTAAAAGTCTCGTCCTGCTGTTTGTTGCCCCGGTGTTTTTCTTGCACTCTCTCTCTCTCTCTTTCTCTCTCGCTCTCACTCTTTTACACAATGCATAGTTTGTCCTGTTTGTACTTATGTAGTCTTTCTGTTTTTGTTCTTGTGCTGCACTGGGGTCCTGGGAGAGCATTGTCCTGGAGGAACATTGTTTGGTTCCACTGTGTCCTGTGGCTGAATGATGATAAACCGACTTGACTTGAAATGGCTCTCTAGTCCAGTGCACTGGTGTCAGTTATGAAATCCTGGCTTCCAAGCAGTGCACTGCTTCTCTAGTGTGGAAGACAGCTGTGCACAACTGGCTGCGTCCCAAATTGCTAATCTAGCGCAGTGCAGTAGTGAGCACTTCAGTTCAAATGCAGTGCACTACCTAAAGAATAGGGAGCCGTTTGACAAGCAGCCCCACTGACTGGAAGTCAGCTCAGTTTCAGAGGTGCGACGTCACCCTCGCACAGCACATGTGCCCAGTTCTCATCTTTGCCTTGTTTGTGTATGTGTGTGTGTGTGTGTGTGTGTGTGTGTGTGTGTGTGTGTTCCTTGTCAAAATATAGTTGCCTGTGGTCACAGCTTCCTGCGTCATCATCTTCGGTAAAGGGGCCGCTGTTGTACCGAAGCAGCCTCAGCTGTGTGAAAACCAGGTGAGCTGAGAAGGCCGAGGCCGCGCTGTGGCTGTGAAGAGGGCTGAGCTTTGCACCGGCGTGTTTAGAAGTTGATGTAACCCCGAGGAGTCGGTCGCACCTAGAGCTGGACGCCTGAGCGGCTTCTCAGGGCCGCGATGTCTGCGGTGTCTGACTCAGTAACCCTGTGCTATAACCGAGCAGCCCAATATAAATGTGACAATCTGTCTGACAGCCTTTACCATCAGACGAGTCCTTATCTGATGAATCTATTAATGCTTTGAAGCGTTTGATGATGCGCATGGCTGGAAAGGGCGTCTGCATGTTCCCGCTCGAGACTGATGGCGGCGTCCTATTCGAGCGTCTTATTTCAAATTTTCCGCTCCACCCTGAATGTGCAGCAGGCACAGTCTGGCGTCTGCACAGGATGGACAGTAATTGCTGCTCAATTTAAGGTGGAATGGAAAATTTGAATAGACCGGTGAATGAGGAACCGTTTGAACTTGGAGCTGATTAAATGCTCGAAAAAGTATAGTGCAAACTTTTCTGGGCAAATAAAAATGGCTGCCATTATGGAGAAAATTGATTGGTTAATCAACTCCCATTGACTTTTAAAGCTGTGTTGTCTCTCTAGACCAGACAAGTCTTGTTCTACATATATTTCGCCCCCAGTGTGTCACTAGATCCTCTGAATTATGGGTTTGTTGAACAGTCAGAATATAAAAGATGCTAAATCCAGGTAACATTGCATGACAGTCAGGCCACAACTAACACTCCTATTGTGTTCTGGTCAAATCTGACAGATTTTCACATTTTCTCTCTAGAAAACGCAGTTCATTTCATCGGTTTGTTCTAAAGGTTCCATGACTTTGTTTACACAAGGCACTGGAATGCATAAAAAATATTTGAGAATTTTTATTATTTTTTGTGTGTTTTATTGAACTTATGAACAGAAATGACCGGTCATTAGAAATTAATTATTAAGACTAGGATTAGTGTATAAAAATGTAAGAACATTCTCACACCCCACCATGCCGGGGCCTTTGAGTACACACAAACACACACAAACACACACACACACACCTTATGTTCCCTTAGCCCCCACAGGAACCTCCGATTCAGTTTTTACTCCGTGGTAACCAGACCTGTTGACAGTTCATTCAAACAAAATGAAAACTGCCAGAAGAAATTTTGAGATGGGTCTGCCGCCTAGAATCTCCATAGCAACCGCGTCCTTCACCTGAGCAACCACCTTATATAACTTAGCAACCACATAGAAACTCCCATCCAGTCCTGCACCCTAGCAACCATCTGGAAACTACACAGCAACAACCTTCTACACCAAAGCAACCACCTTTTATACCATAGCAACTGCCTAAAAACTCCCTGGCGTTTCTCTTTTTTCTTTACTAAATAAATCACACTAGTCACTTTTGACTGGGAACACAATGGATGTTATTTTGTGCCACTTTTTAAGAAACTGTAAATGGTTTGTCCTTGGTAAATACTGAAATGAGGTTCTCTGAGTTTCATCTTAGTAAGTGTTACAGTCAAAATAATCTCTATAATATTTTTTTCCATCAAAAATCGAGTTGTATGACCTTATGTGAAGGAGGCCTGCAAATCATAACTAGGAAATGGAAGTTCAAAACCTGTACATGTTCACATTCATTTGAGTTAGTAGAAAGTTCCAACACGACATTAAGTAGCAATACATATATTAACATGGATTTATAATTAACATGTTCCTGGTCAAAAATGACTAGGAGCACAAAGCTAGTAAAGCCTTAATGAACACAACAGGAGGGTAAAATTAAAACACTACATAACAGCACTAGTGGCTCAAGCTGTAGGCCACAGACTATCAGCGCCACTGCGGTGGAGCTGCCACTGACGCAGCTCGCTGGTTGGCGTCGGTGAGGTTGCCTGGTCTGTAATGTTAGTTCTCATGTAGCAATATTTGTATTTTGTCTTGTTTTCTTGTTTTTCTGCTGTCAGAATATGAATGATGCTAAATCCAGGTAACATTGCATGACAGACAGGCTATTAACCCTCCTATTGTGTTCCGGTGAGGTTGCCAGGTCTGCAATGTTAGTTCTCATGTTGCAGTATTCGTATTTTGTCTTGTTTTCTTGGTTTTCTGCTCAACTAAGTCACCTCCAGGTCACCCCTCTGGCTAAAACACTCCCAACAGACACCCATGCTGGCTAGAGTGAACTTTAAATGTAGGAAAACTGACTTTCCACATTTTCTGCTCAGTTTATTAGTCTCCAGTTCACTCCCCAGCTAGAACTCCGCCCACAGACGTCCTAATTGGCACAAGAGAAGTTGGTGGGGGTTGGAAACGAATGGCTGCAGCACCACTGGGAACTGATTTCCAGATGTTAGAGCAACACACATAAAGCTGTACCACTCGGGAGCCCGATTCTGAATCATTAATGACCTTGAAATTCAGAGGATCTGGCAACATTTGGTAGAATGAATCCAATCTTTTGTTCACCACAAGATGCAGTAGTGGTGGTGATTTTTTTGTTCCTGCCGTTGAGTAATGTAGGAAACCAGTTTTCTCACTCGACCGGCCGAGGAAGACATCGTTTTGGGACTGTAAATGATACACGGGATTACAAGACATGATTCATGACATTTTCCTTCTTTTCCAGCAGCGATAAATGACAAAATTCATGAATGTGAAAAAAAAACCCAAAAAACAACATGCTGGGTGCACTATGTATTCTTCGTGCTTTTTAGTCCAGCAAAGAAAGAGCAGGCATTTCTGGGCCTTACTCTCTTTTTCCATGTGCCGAGCATTTCTTTAACAAGCGCCCAGTGAAGTCATGCATCCTACCATGGGCATGAGGCCGTTTAACCAATGACACGACTTTCAGAGGTCTTTTACCGGGCAGGGGAAAAATACGAGAAGCTGTATAATAGGAAATGCTTGAATAAAAGGATGTGCACTATTTCTGTTATTCACTGAATTCACTGAATTCATAATTTTAACTCACTTTTTTTTTTAAGGAAATAACATAATTACAGGAACCAGTACTTGGAATTGAACTGGCAGTAGCAAAAAAAAGAAAAAAGAAAAAACATGTGAGCCCCAGCGGCTGTAAGAAGAACAGCAATCCCCCCACCCCCCCCAGCCCTGTCTGAGGGTGGAAGGTGAAACCTCCGCCCACCAGTTTTCGTGACAGGCCGCAGGGGACCTCCTACCTCCTACCCTGATGTGGAACAGTAGAAATTGTCATAGTAACCATTAGGTGTCGGGTTGGCGGTATCTCCTGCCTTCCTGGAATTCAGCCTCACAGTCTGGTTCATAGTATGCTAAAAAGTACTAATCCCAGGGGTGGTCTTCAGTTGTGGCTGTCAAGAATGGAAAAAAGAGGTTACAGTGTCAAATACTGAGTCAACTGGTGCAGCTCTGCAGCTCTTCAGTCAATGTGTGACTTGCGTGGAAAACGAGTGCTATTTAAATCTCAACTACTGAGTTTTAAAGGTTTGTCAGTATAGCGGATTTTACTTCACCCGGTTCATTCCGTCGGCATTCAGCTCCACAGACCCTTAAAGGGTCCAGATTTACTCTATTTTGCCACCTCTTTTTATTCCTTAAAACTTTTTAAAAAGTTTAAAAGTTTAAAACACAAGTGTTGGCACTTGTGACGTCACAAAAATGAGTGCATTTATAACGGGACGGTTTTAGTTTCCATATAAGGACGGTACACACCCAAGGAGCGAGGTGACTCGCTGAACAGTGTTTACATTCTACGTCAAACTCTTTTTTTCTTCACGAAAGGGAGAAAAAAATGTGGTTTTCTGTGACATGGGGTCCAGTTCTGGATTTTTGTGAAATGGGCCCTTCAAGAATCAGTGCTGGATTTGACATGAAAAAAACTCTCATTTCACTTTCATAGTAGTGACTGGGTATAATTAGAGGCTTTAACTGGTATAAGTGTGTAAAAGCTCTTCTTGTTAATCTAATTCCTGGTCTCCTGTCAGATGGAATTAGTGCCTCCAGCCTAGTTCCAGTCATCACTACGGCTTGTGTGTGGATCAGGAGCGTCTGAGGATCCAGAGTCAGTGGAGGCCGAGGTTATGAATAGGCTACTCACAAGCGCGACAGGATTAGAAGTGCCCTTTGAAGAAGACACACGGTTCAGGAGTGTCTCTCTGACTTTGTTTATGTGTGTGTGTGTGTGTGTGTGTGTGTAAATGTGTGTGAAGTGAGGGCAGATGCAGTGGAGATTACGGGTTGTTCAGGGAAACACAACTGTCTTCTTTCCTGGAAGTGACTGCGTTTTCATGTGTGTTCTTCACCACAAGCGAGCAGGCAGTGATGGGCTGATTCAACACTGTCATGCCTTCAGCACCACGGCCACACACACACACACACACACACACACACACACACACACACCAAATGTATGATAAACACACACACACTCAAACATACCAAATGTATGATAAACACACACACACACACACACATATATATATATACATAAAAACGCACACACACACACATAATGTGTGTGTGTGTATACATTGTTTACCAAAGGCCTATGGTTTATGTGTACATTATGTATATACACACACATTATGTATACATATGCGCAAAACGTTGCTTTATTTGTCTGTGCCATGAGATTTAAGAAACATATACATATATATCATAAATCTCATTCAGGCACAGACAAATAAAACTACACTTAAATCATGTTTCATTTCCATTTTCGTCAGAAATCTGCCTTCAGTAGAAGTCACATAACTGATTTCCTAGGATGATACCATCCAGATCTTAACAAAGATGACAGATAACACAAAGTGGTGCTTTTGTTCTCTCTCTGATTTCCGTCATGGGCCACCACACTGAGTTTCACCCTGGGTGCTTCTCAGTAAGCGGCAGCATTTTCGAGACAGCGCGGTGATTCAGAAAAATCAGGAAGCTTTCGAGAATTCTTCATTCATGAGTCATAAAAAGATCTTACGGTGTCGCACATGTGGCGAATTCACAGGGGAACCGGCTGAGCTGAACCATCGGTATCGAGGACCCAGGATAAAACTACTCTGATCCTACAATCTTTTCTTCTTTTCTTATCTCTGTCTTGTCTTAATCTCAGGCCCTTCATGTACTTTTCTTTTTTTCCTTCTGAGCAAGAAACCACTTTGCACGACCACACACTGGTGACATATCAGTGTGCTAAAAAAAAAAAAAAAAAAAAAAACAACACTTCCCCCCTCCTTGAAGGGAATTCTAATCACAGATCTACAGTTTACGTGAATACTCGAGACACATAGCCCTTATCTTGTTCTTACTCACTTTCTGAGTAATCCCCTGAACGCCGAAGCATTTTATTGGCAGGCATCTATGTGTACTTCGCAGGCTCCGCCCTCTCCCACTACACCCTCCGTTTCTTGTAAATGTGTGTCTGAGCCCTGGAGAGTTACGGTCACCATAGCTCCTCCCCTGCTGCTACCCAGATTAATCAGACTACAGCAGGTTCCAAATAGCCCAAGCATGTGTGTCATTTCAGGAATGCGAGTGGTACCTTAGGTCGAGGTCTGACTTATCACTTGCAATGGTGACGTAGCAGAGAACACACAATGATCACCTTTTGGTTTTGACAAAGTGACAGAAGAACCCGGGTCTTTAAAGACGTTCTTCATTCACCTTTACGAGTCGAACCGTTAGGTCTGTAATCTTAATCCTGATTTCTTTTGGTTCTGGAACCGGCAACCTGCCAAACTTCTCCCGTCACACACACACACACAGGTAGGCACCCAAGGAGACAAGTGACAAAAGAGACTCCAAAATCAGGACCGTTTTGAAAGGTTCACAAATATATTTATTACTAATATAAAAATACTGGTATAAAAATATGGCTTTTTGCATGGCAAAAAAAATAGAGCGGCAGGAAACGGAGCTCCCTGCATAGTGTAAACATTCAAGGTCGACGTAAACTTTTAAGTCTTCAAGTCTGACTTTCGAAAATGTGCTACAAAGTGCCTGTTTCACACGACAACACCAGACCTGGAGGAGTCTGTCAAGTATTCGGGGCATGTGCATATCCCAGCCGTGCGTTAATGCGCTGCGTGGAGACTTCACAGCCGGTAAGGGAAGGAATGGAGGAAGTCTTTCAGGATGGGATTCACAGGGAGACTGTCCACGGCCGCCTGTCCGCCGCATGACTCTAAAATCCGCCTGCGGCACAGCTGCTGCAGGGACTGGACCTGCACTTTCCTGTAGGGCCGCACGAGGCTCTTCTTGGCCGAGCTGGTGTAGTATTCCAGCAGTTTGAACAGAGAGTCAAAGGATTCCTTGCTTCCGGGCAGGCTGAAGCGGGAATTCTGGAAGGTAATCCTGATGCTGGCGGGCCCGGAGGGAGCCCTGTAACTCAGAGTGAAGAACACATCCTTCTGTTGACTGTCCCGGATCAGGTAGGTCCCCAAGGGCTCCTTCTTCAGCTTGTGGTGGGCCTCCTCCACAGTCATGGGCCCCCAGTAGAAGCCGCTCTCCTCCAGCATGGAGGTGGTCTCGTTGATGATCCTGAAGTCGTCCTTGTTCCGGAAGGAGCGGAAGTGGGTCTGGGCCTCTGGCCTGCTCCCTGAGTGCTGGTGGGGCCTGGGCCTCCCGGCTGTGCGATCCGCTGTGCCTGAAGTATCTTCCACTGCACTGTGCGCTACCATCCTACAGGGAAGACCAGTCTGTGTGGTCTTCCATAGCGTACCTTATTAAGGTCATCTAGATGAGGCACGCAGGGTCTGCTGAAGCAAAAAAAAGACAAAATGTACTCAGTGCAGGGTCCTGGGATGTCAAAGCAGGACAATGATGTTGCCCAAAGACACATAAACAGAGGCTAAACAGGAATGTTAAAGAATTCCCTTGCATCTTCCTTCCTTATTCCAATAAACCAATCCTCTCCCTATGCAATTACTGAAGAGACGCCTTGAATCTGATTAATAGCAGCCCTTTACTATGATTGTGTCTGAGATTACAGGGTTGGGGAGCAGCTATCTGAAGTGGCAAGACATTCAAAAACAGATTTCAAAGGGTGCGTTAAGACAGCTTTCTACTTAAAGACAGTTTAAACGTTGCTTTAAAATGAGCAATTAAAGAGTGCAGGTCAAAGGCAAGGCAGTTAAACATTGCAGTTAAAAACTACAGCTCACTTCGGGACTGCTAAACCCACTGATGTCCACTTGAAGACTTCTGAACCCACTCAGGTCCCTGTCTTTTCACTAAACCGCTTAAAAAAAAACTGCTTTAGAACTGCTCTCCACTGCAAAACTGTTTAAATAATGCTTAAAAAGAGCAATTAAACAGTGAAAGGACAAAAACAATGCGGTTAAACACTACAGTTAAATACTACAAGGCTCTCTTTTAACTGAACAGCAGAAAAAAAACAAAAAAAACAAAAAAAACAAATCCAGAAGCCTGAAAATGACATTTAATACAAAAAAACAGCTGTTAGAGGCTTTTGGTTGTTCTCTTAGGACTGTAAACCAGTAAGAACCGGTTCAGTTGTACTTTTCCACACTTTTTCACCATTAGAGACGCGTTTAGTCCAGAGAGACTAGACTTCAAGGAGTTTAGGAGTGTGTACAAGACTTTAAAACAGTCTTAAAGCTTTAGACTAGTCCGAGGACTGGGAAGTAAATGAAGCAGCCCGTCTCCACAGAGAGCGTCTTACCGTTGAGAAGGGCCGGGTGCAGGAGACAGCTCGGCTCACACTCCTCAGCCTGCCGGGGCTCCGGGGCCATCGACTCGAGCCGCTCCGCGAGTGTGTGAGGAGAGTGTGTGAGACGTGTGTGTGGGTCTGAGTGTGTGTGCAGTCTGTATTAAACACTCCAGACTCCGCCCCCCAGCCGTTTCCCGGAAGGTTCACTTTCGCTTTAACCTCGCGCTTCTCTGAAATCAGATCCCTCTACACTCTCCAGCGCGATCTCCTGACTGTCTGACTGTCTGTCTGTCTGTCTACCACACTCTTCAGCGCGATCTCCTGACTGACTGACTGACTGTCTGTCTGTCTACCACACTCTCCAGCGCGATCTCCTGACTGACTGACTGACTGTCTGTCTGTCTACCATACTCTCCAGCGCGATCTCCTGACTGTCTGACTGACTGTCTGTCTGTCTGTCTGTCTACCACACTCTTCAGCGCGATCTCCTGACTGACTGACTGACTGTCTGTCTGTCTACCACA
>JBBPCX010071299.1:0-10107 GCA_037974365.1 Hydrocynus forskahlii
ATCCATAATTGGGATATATTAATAATATTTTCCAAGTTAATTTTAGAATCGATCTATGTCTTTGTCATTAGTTTTTTTTTAACCGAAAAACAAGGTTTTGTATAGAAATCTTCCCCACCACACAAACACACACACACACAAACACACGTCTATTATCTTCAGACCAAACTGACCACTGGCCTCTATTATTTGCAGAAAAGTGATTTCAGTAGTGGGTTCTTATGAGTATACTCTGGAGTGGACGGACTCACTGCTGTGGGCTGTGGTGTCCAGCTTCCCCACATTAACCGGCGATCCCAGACTCTTCAGTTCGGCACCCACTTCGTACCATATCGGCTCGAAGGTCTTGCAGTATTCACACCAGGGAGCGTAAAACTGCAGGACACATGGAAACAGTTAGGAAAGGCGGACGACATGTGGAGGAAAGCAGGACTGGATTAAACATCCCAAAGATACACTCACCTCCACCAGCCACGGCTCATTCTTTCGGTCCTCATTAAACCTGCAGAGAAGAGTGTGGGAGTGATATGTAGCCTATATCATATTGTCTAAACTGCCTCAGCAAAAGGATATTAGTTACGTAATCTGTTTAATAACATTTTAAATGAGGGAATGGAAATAAAAAGGCCTACCTGTCATCAAGTTCTTCAACGTAGGCCCATACAACAGTTAGGCCCAGCACTAAAGCTGAGACATGAACAGAAACAGCAGTAAATACAAATACAGGCAATGTGAGAGTAGTCCAAATAAGATCAACTCTACCTCAGTCTTAATGGATTTTCATTTACTGCATTATTTCATTAACTCTTTACACTTTTTTTCCCATATAAACTGCTCCATTCCAGCATTTCAAGATCTAGTCTTTGAGCTTTCAGCAAATCTTAAAGGTCTCATATAATAAAGATCAACATTAGAGTATTCTGTTCTATTATTACTCTTATTATTATTATTGATATCATGATTTTTGTCCTACCTGAAAAGACAAGGAGTCTTGTTCTTCCCATTCCTGTCAGTCGTGAAGTAGATTCCAAATATAAAAAGGAGACAGAGGCTGTTAACTGCAGACTAGTAACCCACTGACCACGCGTCAGATTAGGCCTGGGGATTAGAGGCGGTCTGTAAGGAAGATCTGGAGGACGGCTACGAGCGCCTCCCTCTGCAGACGGCCCAAATTAAAGGCAACAAATATGGCTATAACATGGCTTTTTTCACTTTTTAAGGTTTGAGATTATGATTACAGGCTGCATAAGTTGTCAGTCATCTTCTAATACACTTGTCATTGGGCCATATCTAAATGCAGGAGTGTATCAGGAGTTTATCAGACATACATCAGTATCACTGCTCAGACTGAGCGTGGTCCACCCCGCCCCCAAAATATAAATGTGTTTGTGTGTGTGTGTGTGTGTGTGTGTGTGTGTGTGTGTGTACAAAAGTATTTTGATGCCTGACCTTTACATCAACAATAACTTTAATGATGTTTCATTCAAATGTACAGACTTTAATATGGAGTTGAGATCAGGTACTGATTTTGGACGAGAAGGCCTGGCTCGCAATCTCCATTCCAGTTCATCCCAAAGGTGTTGGATGGGGTTGAGGTCAGGGCTCTGTGCAGGCCAGTCAGGTTCTTCGCCAGACTCATCCAACCATGTCTTTATGGAGCTTGTTTTGTACCCTGGGACACAGTCATGCTGGAATAGAAAAGGTTCTTCCCCAAACTGTGTCCACAAAGTTGGGCGCATGGCATTGTCCAGAATGTGTTGGTATGCTGAAGCATTAAGATTGCCCTTCACAGGAATTAAGGGGCCTAGCCCAAACCCTTAAAAACAGGTGTGTCCCAATACTTTTGTCCATATAGTGTATTTAAATCACAGAATTTTCCGGTATTCCTGGGGTTGTTGTTAGACCCAACTCAGGACAGTAGATGGCGCTAAAATTATGTTCTTATTGTCAGATTATGTCATTTTGGGAGATTTTCTATTTCTCATTAATAATTTCCCTATTAAAAATACATTAAATTAAACATTGATCTATTTTGTAATAAGATTTATGTGTAAATTAGTTATATGTTTTATATTTATTGGATTTATACACTCTGTAAGTGGAGTTGGCTTGTATTTTACAGATTAATATTCATTTAGATAAGGTTTATATAAAAAATAATATAGCAAATAATAATAATGCCAGTGCCAGTGTGTAGATTTATTAGTAAAAACACAGAGCTGCACTTGAACACGAACTACCTCACACACCGTAACCTGATAGGTCAAAGCACAAGCAGGGGAAAGTTCTGATTGGTTTTGCGGCTGCACGTCTTTGTTGAAAGGCGCGTAGTTATGCTTTTTCATTGGACAAGATTTCTGCCACTTAATAAACGTTGTTGCCTTTGATTGGCTAAAGTAAGTGTCACTCTGAGCACATATAAAACGCAACAGGAGAGGAGGGGGTGGGGCAGTTCGACTCAGTCAATGAACCGACCCGTCAGTTTCAATGAATCGAGCAAGTCAATCCACCTTCATTCTTTGTTATATATGTATTTATTAATGCTGGACAACGATTAAAAGTTTTAATTGCAATTAATCGCATGGTTTTTTTTTCTGAAGTGCAATCTTAATGCTTCAGCATACCAAGACATTTTGAATAACACCATGCCTCCAATTTTGTGGACACAGTTTGGGGAAGAACCTTTTCTATTCTAACATGACTGTGCCCCAGCCCACTAAGTGAGGTCCATAAAGACATGGCTGGATGAGTTCGATGTGGAAGAGCTTTACTGGCCCCTACAGAGTCCTGACCTCAACCCCATCCAACACCTTTGGGAGGAAGTGGAATGGAGATTGTGAGCCAGGCCTTCTCGTCCAACATCAGTGCCTGACCGCATAAATACTGTACAGAATGAATGGGCACAGATTCCCACAGAAACACCACAAAATCATGTGGAAAGCCTTCAAAGAAGTTAGAAGCTGTTATAGCTGCAAAGTGGGGACCAACTCCATATTAACTCCATTTGAAAGCAATTCTATTAAAGTCTCTAAAGTATTTCTACTTCTTCCATATTAGAGAGGTACATTATTTGGACTAATTAGTGCACAAATAATTTTTTCAAACTTTTACTTATATTCGAATTACATTAAAACTTCACTGATCATTTTGGATAGTAAATAAAATGGATAGATTTACATCATGGTTATAGTAGACCCCTGGTTCCTATCATCACCACTGTAAAGAAATCTGAAAGAAGTGGAAGATCTTAAAAAATCTGTTCCATTTTGTTTGTTACAATGGACATTTGTATGTTATGATTTTATGATGTCGAGTTTAAAAAGATTATCATTTGATTAAAAAAAATTGTTAAAATGGGTTAGATGCTGTAGTAGAAATGTTCACACCCACCCAATAATCTGAACAATTGCCTGTTGCATCTTTGTTGTGCAGTTTCTTACAGGGTTTAAATAATTACAATTATGTGTATCACTATGTGCATTATTATCTTGCTATTATGTCCAATAGTCTACTATGTGCAATATTGTGCAATGTTCTAAGACATCACCATTATGTGAAATATTTATTGTGTCCAGTAGTCTTACCATGTGCAGTATCATGTGCAATTTTCTAAATGGGTGCTAAATCATTTCATTTTGTGCAACAGTCTTACCATGTGAAATATCACTATGTCACGTATGTCAATAATACGCTATGTGCATAAGATACATTTAACCTCTCTTTGTGTTATTAGTAATTCCCTTAACTGTAAGACCCTTATCAATTGGGGCACCTAGTGGCACCACAGAGGTCCCCTAAGAGGAGGATCATGGGCAGGAGTTGACTTTTTTTTTTTGTTCTAGTACTATAATAAATTGGTACTCACCAGAATTAAAAACTGCAAATATCTTCCCTGTTTTTTTTAAGTTTGTAACAGATATTAACCTAAATTTCCTGTAAAACTGTATAAGTTTTTAGTACTGTCCTGTCCAGAGAACACAAAGTAACCCTATACCAAACTGCATCTTGGGAGGGGGTAGGTTTGAAAGTAGCCAATCTGAGAGTGTTATTCGTTTCCCCTTGCTGCTGATTGGATGCTGCCCTGTGACGTATCTCTGGCAGACACAGTCCAGCATTTCACGTCAGAACAGAACGTGGAGGTATCTGGAGTTTACCTTTACACTTTTTAAGGGTAATGTATTAAGCTGAGTTTAAAATGAAATTAAAGTGTTTTGGGGGCATATTTAGGGTTTATACCACAAAAATAGGCATTTGTTTTTTTGCGTTTTTCACAATTCGCTGGTGCTCGTGAAACGTAACCCCGCGAATTTCGGGGTCGACTGTAACTCTTTTACGCTCTTTCTTGCTTCATGTTTATCAAAAACCGAATGGTACACACTTTTAATTATTTTAAAATGCAAATATTATTTTTCTTTTAAGGTTTTCCTTACTTGAGTGGTGTTAGTAAGAAATTCAGTATGAAGTTAGTCAAATTAGGTACGCTTTTGCGCCGTGAAAACTAAAAACTACCGCGCAGTTTACTGTTTATCCTGCGCATGCGTACTTGTGTACCACTTATATTTCAACCCCTGGTCATGGGTTCGACTCCCAGGACTGCAAGTGGCACCTCTGAGGTATCCTTGAGCAAGGTGCCTTCTCCACACACTGCTCCCCGAGTGGGCTGCTGGCTGCCCCGTGCTTCACTTGGTGAATGGGTTAAATGCTGAGAAAAAAAACGTCACATTTTCACACTGTGTGCTGTGCTGTGGTGTGTTCATGCAGATTTTTTTTATTTATATGAACTTTATATTTTATATTATTCATGTCTCTGTGTCTGTGCAGTTGTCACACAGCCAATTTCCTCTGGGATCAATAAATCTTTCTGATTCTGATTCTGATTCATTTGTGATTCAGTTGAACCGATTCAGTGGAAAGGGACCGGTTCAATAGAACCGACTCGTGACTCTCTGTGGAGGAGGAGGAGGAGTCGTAGATTGACATGGAGTCTTCCCAGCGGTGGCGAATATTTACTTCGGTGTTTTGACGGAGATTAACTTCACTAACGTTTCTCAGGAGGCTTTAGACTACAGAATTAGGCTCCGCTTGAGGAAAGCAGGGTGAATGCTGGCTGTGGGGCTGGGAGGGGAGTGAAGGAATGCTCTGGAGAGAGAAAGGCACCTCAGGCGTTGTTTATTTTCTCTTGACCACTCCAGCATTTTTCTGTTTTTTTTCTTCAGTGGACACTGTGCAGTTTGGCTTCTTCTCCTTTTGAAGGACTCCTCTGTTGTGTCCTGTTTGGGATAATGGCCACAGTTGTGGTATAAAAGGGTGTTTCTGTGTTCCAGTGCGGAGCTCCGCGACTGGAGGTTTGCTTTTGAGTTCACATGTCACTGAAGAAGGGGCTAAAAGTTTGCAACTGCTAGAAAACCTGTCGAAATTAGTTAAATTGATGGATTGTGAAGCTCCAGAGTTTCCCAAGACATGCAATGGGATTAAGTGAGGGCAAAACCTTGTCCCAGCTTCAGTACAGAAGTCCAGGTAAGACCCAATTCTCTCTTTCTCAGTCCAAAAAGGGGGGGTCTCACCTTTCTGCTCAGGTGGGCAGTCAAGCCCAAAGTCCTCCCTGTTACTCCTTAAAAAAACACCCCTGATCATTTGAATGAAGTGACGAGTGGTGCAGAACTAAAATAAGCTTTCAAAACCAAATATAAAATCCTAAAACACTCCTAAGGTATCCCCCCCAGCATCTAGACTACATAGACAAAAGTATTGGGACGCCTGACCATTCCACCAACAACTCAACTACACACAGACTTTAATATGCTTTAATAACAGCTTCCACTCTTTTTTGAAGGCTTTCCAGAGGATTTTGGAGTATTTCTTTGGGAATTTGTGGCCTATTTATTTTATAGAGCATATATGCGGTCAGGCACTGGTGTTGGACAAGGAGGTCTGAGTCAAAGCAATCTCCGTTCCAGTTCATCCCAAAGATGTTGGATGGCGTTGAGTTCTTCTATCCAACCATGTCTTTAAGGACCTTGCTTTGTGCACGGGTGCAAAGTCATGCTGGAATAGAAAAATGTTCTTCCTCAAACTGTATCCACAAAGTTGGAAGCATAGCGTTGTCCAGAATGTCTTGGTCTGCTGAAGCATTAAGATTGCCGTCACTGGAAATAAGGGGCCACCTGAAATCAATAATTAAGAGGCCTGTCCCAATACTTTTGTCCATATAATGGATGAGCATGGCTACTTCTACTTAATTCAGTCATTTAGACAAAGTGATACCGTGTGTTTACATGTCAGACAGTTTAATTGTAAATAAGACTTTTATTTACACTTAATTTCTATACAGCGGTGGTGAATGGAACCAAGCGTCACAATGTACACATTGTAAACTTGGCCATTAGTTTGCCTTCAGAACCAAGTATTGATAAGGGTTAGTGGTATATCTGGGAAAAATGCCATAACATCGGATGGTACCATGAACAGTGCATTAATAATGCATTTTTGACCTTTAGATCATAAACTGCTTCAGGCATCAGGCAGCATCACCAATGCTGTGAACAGTTCTGATATCTGTCAGTTTCTCTAAAATGAAGCATTTCACACCTAATCTAATTAAGCTTGCTCTGCTCTCTTTGAGAGTATTTTGGTCTCTGTTGAAGCTCCGAACTGAGAAATATGAGCAACAGCATTCCTGAGCCAACGGACAGACCCTAAAAAAGGAACTAGCAGCTAAATTTGAAAGATTAAAGTGGATCTCATGAGAAAATATACATAAATATACTAAAATATATATACCTAAATGTATCTAAACATAAGTAAAAGGAAAAGTATTGTCCATAAAAACTGTGTTCACATGGAAATGAGCAAATGCAACACCTCCAGTTGATATCTACTCAGCAACTGAATGTGCGCTTTTGAAACCACACTGTCCTCCTGACTGAGTTTCGTATGTCACCATCATTCGCTTGTTTCATATTCAGAAGCAATACTTGCATTGACAGCTGTTACCCTGCATCTATGCAGCTGATGTCAAACCACAGCATGTCAACCAACCGTATGGTTTGAATTCTGATCTGGTTTTCAGTTTGATCCCTAAACCGGGTCCTGCAGCTCCGTACAACGTTTCCAAGTTCTAACACATAATTCAAGTTAGGATGGGTTTATTAATAAACATATAGGAGGGGTCGTTAATCAGAGAAACCTACACTTTGTATTGAGGCAATATTGCAAATGCTGGATTAGATATCAGAGGATGTAAGTAATGTGAGTAATTTGAGCATGAAACCTGCTTTTAGAAAGTCCTTAAGTGCTTCTATTAAAACAGCCCATTTAAAGCTTAGTAGATTGGCTCATAGTCAAGGTTTCAATATTAATATTAGGTACACAATCATATGTGGACTAAAGTATTGGGACACACCTGTTTTTTAGGGTTTGGGTTAGGCCCCTTACTTCCAGTGAAGGACAATCTTAATGCTTCTGCATACCAAGACATTTTGAAAAACACCATGTTTCCAACTTTGTGGACACAGTTTGGGGAAGAACCTTTTCTCTCCCAGCATGTCTGTGCCCCAGTGCACAAAGCAAGGTCCATAAAGACCAATACTTTTTTCAAAACGGTGTATCATGCCATATCTACTCTGGACCAGTTCTGCACCAGTGCCAATTTCTCACATTTTTAATGGATGCTTCTCCTGTATTAGGTCTACTTTTTTGTACACTCATGTACACAGTCATATTTTTTTTTACATGATTGTTTATCTGTCTTTGACTTCTAAACGATCTGATTATCATAATGTGCCTTTCAAGACCAATTTGTAGAAATGAGCGCTGATTGGCTGCCCAGTATTACTCCTCACTCAGAAAGCAGAGGAAGCTTGTAACTCCAGTGTCAAGTCAAGTTTATTTATAAAGCGTATTATCATACCCAAAAGGTCGTGCAATGTGCTTTACATGAAGAGAATAAAATAATTAAATAGAATATAATGAAATTAATACAATAATAGAAGAAATTCAAGAATACATAGAAAGTCAGTGAAAGAAGATTGCAAGTGCAATGGAAGTGCAGATATTTAAAAGAAGACGGAGGAAGATACTGATGGGCAGTTTGTTCCAGCAGCGAGCTGCATAGTGACTAAACCTGTTCCATATTGTGGAGGGGAAAGACCGAAATTTCTATTCTTGAATGCATTGATTTTACATGACATCACAAAAACAACTAATTCATACCAAGCCATTTTGCTGCTAAATTCCATATATGGTCCGTAGGGCCCGGGGATTGAATGGTACATTTTGAAACGTTAACTGTTTGTTTACATACCACAGTAAACGTATTCCAAGTTTTCCATGATAGGAGCCTTGCTTTGGATGGTCTACTTCCACATGGCGTAATTATAGAGCCTGACTTGGGCCTGCCGTTTGCTTGATCAAACTTATCAAACGTGGCACTAATTATAGCAATTGCGTGGACGTTTAAAGTTCTTTACCCTTTAACTCTGAGAGTGTCTTTTTTCAGTCCCCCACTTCCAGAATATGTTGTGACATTTTCAGTGTGGGCTGCTGTACTGAACTACAAACACAGATTTGCCTTTTTGGCTTTCGGTAAAGCAGAGGAGGTCCTGATTACAGCGTCTGAGAAGTTTCACCTTGGTGAAGAAATGTTAGCGCTCCCTAGCTGAGCACCCATGATGAAACTAGAGTAATGTTTTCCACTTCCAAGTCCTCCCCAGTCTATAGTTTAACTCTGGGGAATGTCAGGCATGCCATGGTTCAGGTAGTCACTGTGTAAAAGAGATTGCACAGCCTGATCTGGCCACCCGGTTAAATACCTGCGGCCTTCCGTCAGCACACGAAAGAGGCTGTTTTTAAGGCCTTTGCTCCATTTAGACGACTGTTTGCTGTCGTGTAATTTGGTTTGCTGCCAGTTTCTGTGTCTGAGGTAGCAAAAGGTGATCAAGACAGGTCCTCTTTTCTGAGCTTTTAAAGTCTATGTGACAGTCGCTATCAATGTTTAAAGGGAAAAGTGCAACTAGAATGCTGAATCATTGCCCGTCACTGAACTATGTGTGACAGTAAAACGAGCTAAAAGGTAATTGCAGTATTTCTTCCAGTTTAGACATCTTTTACAGCCTGATAAACCAAAAATGCAGTAAAAAGTGTCTCTTTTGCTGAGCTATGGGGTACAGTATGATCTCTTTACTCTATTACTGATATGACCTGCTGGGGGCCTATTTAGCAAACCAACTCTATAAAGAAAGGCTTGTCAAAGGATGGGGATGGTTATTAGTTTACCGCTACCGATACTAGTTGATTTATTGAGTAGCATCAATAAAAGACACATGAAAAGATAATAAAAGGTGCAACAGTTGGTTCATTAGTACTTATTTTGGAGAAATAAGTGTCCTGAGTTTCCTGTGTACACAATGAGGGAGGAGTGATGTGTGGTGGTGATGCTACTCTTCCCAATAAAAAAGTAAAAATTCTTGCAAAAAATTAAAATTCAACAGTTATGTTATTATTACTTATTTTGGAAACATATGAGCTAAACTGGGTCCTGAGCTTCCAGCTTTTGCAATGAGTGAGAAGCGTCGCTACAAATGTTCCGCTAAACAAATGTGAGGTGATGTTCAGAGCTCTGCCCCATCCCCACTGATCCAGGTCAGCAACCACTTAAAAATGTTGCTTTAATATTGACTAGTCAGGAACTGATACCACACAACAGTATTTACATAACAATATGCTTCTCAGTTTCAAAGAAACGTGTTTCATTGCAGAGTGTTCACCATTAGTCCAGATTCATTAGATTTAGGGCAGGTCAGTGTATGAAATGTTTGCGTCCATAGTTTTTGATGGTATTTTTCAAAATGTGGCACTGCTGTGGTAGTAGCCTAGTGGGTAAAACACTTACCTGTGAACCTAATGACCACAAAGTTGCAGGTTCAAACTAGAGATGGGCCTGATCCAATAAATCCGATATCGGATATCAGTCGGACAGCCCCGGTCTCTATATTCCAGTTCGCAGTTTGCGCTGGACCTTAAACTCGACGCTGTAATACGAGATGCGTCACCGCCCCCAAACCATGAACCTGCGGCAACTTCAATCTGAGCGAGCCTTGTTTTGAACAA
>JBBPCX010071300.1:0-10107 GCA_037974365.1 Hydrocynus forskahlii
AGAATGTATTTCACGTGTGTCTTGTTTTCATTCTTTTCTGTCGGGGGTGGTTTCATTGAATGTCTGTACGTCTGGAAATCATTAAAAGTCACAGTGCGGTGCAACCTGCGTCTGTGAAGCGTCATTTGCGATGGCATTCTGGTCTCGGCGGAGCCACAGAGCTCCCCCTGTCTGGTCCCTGGAACCTCCGCGTCGCGACAGTACCAAGCGAATTTCCCACTTGTGGGACTAATAAAGGCTTATCTTATTTTATCTTATCTTTAGCTGGTTAGCCAGCATTTTAGTTACAATCTTCCTGTCAAAGTTCTGAAGCGCAATGGGCCTGTAGCTGGCTGGGCATCTCTCCTCCTTAACTTTCTTTAAAATAAGGGAGATATTAGCTTCGTATATTGTTTTAGGCAAGGTGTTCTCTTTCTCGGAACTGCATATCTTTCTCAAGAGAAGTGGGGCAAGAATATCACAAAACAACATATAAAATTCGCAACTGACTCCATCTGGCCCGGTGGCCTTACCGGGTGTAAATGATTTAATGACAGAGCTAATTTTGTTCAGTGTAAAGTCAGAATCCAGATATTTCCTAGCAGCGTCACTAAGATTCGGCAATGTAAGAGAGTCAAAAAAAGAGGTTTTAATCAGACTGAGTGATGTTACACTTGGGAGTATAAAGATCCCTGTAAAACTCTTCAAAACTGTTTCCTTGGGATAGGTTAACAGAGTGACTCCCTTCTGTCTGATGCAGCAGATTGATCTTGAAGCCTGGGCACCCCTAAGCTGTTGCAAGAGGAGCCCCCAAGTTTATCCCCAATTTCAGAGTGCTTTTGTCTCCGTTTCAATAGCAGGTTGTTAATTTGACCCTCAAGTACTATTATACTCATATTTAAGCTTCATTATTTTTATTGTAGTCTGTGGGGGATTTGGAGGCCCGACATTTTGATTCCACAGCAGGGAGGATATTCTCAATATCTGATAGCCGCCCCTCTCTCTCCTTTTTGGCGGCAGATTCGCCCTCTCGTATACCCACGATTTTAATGTTCTGTCTTTGGAGGCGAAACTCTAGATCGAGTATTTTTGTTTGAAGTTGAATATTTTGAGTACTTTAGTCTGGAGTTGACTATTTGCTTTGCAAGTTCTGAGTATTTAGTTTCCAGCCCCTGGATTTGTGCTTTGAAATCACTAGCAGGTAGCTCTTGTAGGTCTTTGATATTTAAATTTTTTAATGCGTTGAGGCGTTCGGTAATGATGTGCAAAATTGACATTGAGATCTCCTAACAAAGTTCTTTGCACATGGCATAAGTTTTCCCCGAAGGCTCCACTGACTTGGCGGGGGTCTCGTCTAGAGGGCCAGCATTTGCATTAGCATTAGCTCAAGTGGTTTGGCAGTCAGCAATTTTGCCTTTACCAGAGACACAAGGCATCATCAGACTGTCCACTCACTAACATTTCACAAACAAGGTAAACACCTACTGTTGACTACTTATCAATAAAATGGTATAATAGTAGTTTTAATTGAACTGCGGAGAGAACTTAACAAACACGTCTATACTGTATGCATGCACACAAGCTTGCCCACACTGCCCTCATTGTAATAGAAGATTTTAATAAAGCAAACCTCAGACAAGTTATGCCAGACTTTCACCAACACATTAAGTGTCTGACAAAGGGAGCTAGAACTTTGGACCATTGTTAAGCGCTATATAAGCAGGGCTACAGAGCTGTTTCACAGCCAGCTTTTGGAAAATCCGACCACAGCACCATTTTCCTCATTCCTCAGTATAAACAACACATACATAGGGAATAGGTAGTCACGAGCAAGGTGAAATGCAGGTGTATTGGAAATTTTGAACTATACATTTTGAACTAATGACTGAACCTCTGATGATTATATGCTGTATGTGATAAACCTATGGTAAACATATACTTCTCATGTGATTTAAATTGTACTAGTTTCAGATCTTCATATGTATATCCATTTTTATATCCCTTTTCTTTACATTAACCATCCTCCCTTGGGGATACTTCATTCTTCTGCTATTTGTGGACTGACAAACAAGTAAAAAAAGGATATAGATACTAAGTAACTAATTCACAGCTTGAGGGGCAGAAGGCGCTGGAATCAGCCTCTTGCACTATATTATATTAAAACAATTCATTTCTTAAATATTCTCAGACACCCTACCAGCAACTTCCAATGATCCCATTATCTGTTAATGGAAAAAAAGTTGAATTCTTAGTTAATTCAGGAGCTACACATTCGGTGATACAACAGGGGGTAGTACAAACTGCTCTGAAATTAACTTTCCAAACATTGTGTACAGTGCTCCTGGCTACGAGGCAGTAGAAAGGTTTTAAGAACAACTTATCTGTATCAGTGAAAATGTTTTGTGGGTCACGCATCAGTTTTTAATTTCCCATGCATGCCCTGTCAACATCTTTGGGAGAAATTTAATGTGCAAATTGAACTTAAGCCTCTCCTCAACCAGTGAAGGGATTACTTTGAGCGAACCACAATTCGTGAAATACAGTCCTGAGCAGCCCATGTATGTGTATGAATGGAAGCTTTGTCCTGATCAACTAACCAAGGTCACAAGGCACTTGGCAGCATTAGTACAAGATAAGACTAGCCCTGCTGGGACCAGCTTCATGTCCAAAGACGGATTGCATTGCACAGCACACATCAGCCAGGGACACGATAAACAGTTTGAACAGAAATGGTTTAAAGACATCAGCAGAGAGTGTTTAACTCTGCAAACACTATACTGGTCCAAACATCAGGTGCCACTCCAAAGTGAACAATCTGATTATTTTGATGTTTCAGACATCAAAATGATGTTCCACACATAATCAGATGCTACGTGACAGCCTGGCACCACTAGTTCTGACTTCTAGTTCTGCTTTGTTGCACTGGACCATCTTAAAACCATGTGGTGTGATTTTCTTCTGTGATTAATAAATCAAAATTAACGCATTAATTTGACATCCCTAGTACAAACATACCATAACTCCTAATGAGTTTGAGAGAAGTAGTGCTTTGTAAATGTCAGGCATTGTAGATGGAAACCTATTGTAAACACAACGCATATTGTGATGTCATATGAGTGGCACACATTATGATGCGAAACGGTCCGTTTTTCTTTGTTGTTTGTTTTTCTTGTCCACATGTAAATGCAGAAATGGAGTTTTCAAAAATCACGACTTTGGCTGGAGGTTTCAAAACCTCTGTCACGATTCTGGCTGCGACCACTGGGGATCGCTGCTGGACCCTAAACCAATCCACACTTTTTTGTGTGCTCAATTTTACATGTAATAGGACAACATGTACAAGAATCAATGCAGCGTGTGGATCCTCATGGGGTTTTGATGCGCACGCTTCAGCTGAACCCACAAAGACGCAGGAAGTACTTTGTACCAGCTCCAGTTGGTACAAAGTACTTCCTGCGTCTTCGTGGGACAGCAATCACAAACAAATACGGTGTTGCTTAAGCTTGCACACATATATACTAAACTTTAATTTTGAAATTAACATGTGTGATATAACATGTCAGTACAGTTGTATGTCTTTTTTTTCCCGCTAAAATAGAGAGGCCCTGGAGAGTTTGATCTCTTCTACACAATTTTTAACAACCTTGAAGAAGAAGGCCTTCTGAATCCTGACAGTGAAGTTCATCTGTACACTCTACACTGGGGCTTTCTGCCTCACATTCAGAAACATGTGAGGATGTAGCATACAGAATAAGGTACATTGTTACAGAATGAAACACAACACGAACTGATAAAGAAAACCAGTCTTTTTTCATTAATTGTTCACTACACACCTGCACAAAATGTGTGTGTATATAGCTACTATATATTTGAACGACGTTGACAACTAAAGCACTGTATGTCACAAGTGAGAGGTGAGTCAGAATGTACCTGAATCTATGAATCACCCGTGTAGCGTGATGGAAGAGCCCAGACGCGGACAGAAGCGAGAAGGCTGGTTGAGTCACGCTCTTTGATCTATGAACGCTCTAAAATAGATTATGATTCCCACCGGAATCACCGTTCACAATCATGCACTAGTAGCAGAAAGGTACTCAGGTGAGTGAAGGTGTGTGGAGTCAGGGCTATGAGTTGAACTCAATGACTGAGCACCTTAGGAAGTCCCATTTCCTGTTTATATACTATGTGACATGCTCATTTCCTGTGACCTTTGTGCGTCACGTGACCAGTGCATGTGACAGAACCCTCCCCTCCAGGACCGTCGCTCGACGGTCCAGGCTGAGAGGATACCCGGGGACGGTAGTCCTGGATGAGAGCTGGATCCAAGATGAACCACCCGGGGTCCCAAGACCGTTCCTCCGGACCGTAGCCTTCCCAGTCAACTAGGTACTGGGTGCCACAGCCACAGCGTTGTGAGTCATGGATCCGCCGGCCAGTATAGGCAGGACCACCATCGATGATCTGAGGCGGAGGAGGTTCCGGAGTGGCAGGTGTCAGAGGAGAGGTGATGAAGGATTTGAAGTGAGATGCGTGGAAGACCGGGTGAATCCGTAGGGAGGCAGGCAGCTGGAGCCGGAAAGTGACAGGGTTTACTGAATGGGTGATCCGGTAGGATCCGATGAAACGGGGAGTAAACTTCTGGGACTCGGTGCGTCGATGGATGTTTTTAGTGGAGAGCCAGACCCTGTCACCTACGTGGAACAATCGTCCCGGGGGGTGTCAGCGGCAATGTTGTTGGGTGTAGCGGTTGTTGGCTTTCCCGATGGCTTCCCTGGCCTGAAGCCACTGCCGCCGACACCTGCGGACCAACTGTTGGGCTGATGGTACATCAACCTCCGGCTCTTGATGGTCAAACATCGGAGGCTGGAAACCATAGCATACCTCAAATGGGCTCATCCCGGTAGCCGAGGAGGTGAGGAGAGCTCGGCCCAAATGAGGTAGCGGGCCCAGGAGCGCTGATGATCCACCACGAAACATCTCAGGAAGCGCTTCAATTGTTGGTTGGTCCGCTCCGTCTGACCGTTAGTCTGGGGGTGAAAACCAGAAGAGAGACAGCAGGAGGCTGTGATCAGACCGCAGAAGGCCTTCCATAACCGGGCAGTGAACTGGGGCCCTCTGTCTGAGACGATGTCCTTGGGGAACCCATGCAAACGGACTACGTGCTCCATGATGAGTTCAGCGGTGGTTTCCCGGGAGAGCCAACAGGTGCACAGCCTTGGAGAATCTGTCCACGATGGTCATAATGGTGGTTTTTCCATCAGACTCCGGCAAGCCGGTGACGAAGTCCAGCGTGATGTATGACCACGGGCAGCGAGGCACCGGGAGTGGTTGGAGTTCTCCCTGAGAAGGAGTATTTGGGGTTTTAGCCTGGGCACACACCGCGCACGCCTTGCCGAACTCCTTAACATCCCCGATAATCTTCGGCCACCAGAAGGCGAAGGAGAGAGAAAGTGCGGTGAATGCCAGTGTGGCCGGCTAGGGCTGAGGAATGTGCCCACTGTAGGGTCTCAGAGCGAAGGTGAGTGGGCACGAAGTTGCGTCAGGGCAGGGTGGCTGCCGGTGGGGGCTCCAAGGTCTGCCCCTGGCGAACTCGACCTTCCAACTCCCACCAGAGAGGCGAAACAACTGTAGTAGGTGGAAGGATAGGCGTGGGGTCCGTCCGGGGCGTGTCCTTTTCGTGTGCTCGGGAGAGCGCATCTGCCTTGGTGTTTTTAGACCCCGAATGGTACAAGATGGTAAAATGAAACTGTTCAAAGAACAGTGCCCACCGCGCCTGCCGAGGGTTAAGTTGTTTCGCCTGCTGGATGCAGATAATGTTCTGGTGGTCGGTCCAGACAACGAATGGGTCACGGCCGCCCTGAAGCCAGTGATGCCACTCTTCCAGAATTCACTTGATGACCAACAGTTCACGGTCCCCTACCCCGTATTGCTGCTGAGTGGGGTTAAACTTTCTGGTGAAGAAACTGCAGGGGTGCAGTTTCTGGTCTGGACCTCGTTGCGAGAGGACGGCCCCTACGCCCACATCGGAAGCGTTCACCTCGACAACGAATGGTTTGGTAATGTCCGGGTGAGTGAGGATGGGGGCTGAGGTGAAGAGTGAGCAGAGATGGTGAAAGGCATTGAGGGCGTCGGTGGTGAGGTGAAACAGAGTCTTGGAGGGACGAGTGGAAAGCAGTGAGAGGCGCCGCAACTGAACTGAAGCCCTGGATGAAGCAGCGGTAGAAATTCGCAAACCCCAGAAAGCGCTGAAGCTGTTTAAGCGAAGCGGGTAGAGGCCAGTTTAGCACAGCATCCAGCATCTGAAGATCCATGTCCACACCCTGAGGAGATATGACAAACCCCATAAATGTGGTGGAACGCTGGTGGACAGCGCATTTCTCCAACTTGCAGATCAGTCGGTGGGCCAGCAACCTCTTTAACACTGCACGGACATGCTGGTGATGTTCTTCTTCAGTCTTCAAATAGATGAGTATGTCGTCCAGGTAAGTGTTCGAATAGATGAGTATGTTGTCCAGGTAAAGGTACTCACGTGAGTGAAGGTGCGTGGAGTCAGGGCGACGAGTTGAACTTTTCCTGTTTATATACTATGTGATGCGCTCATTTCCTGTGACCTTTGCGAATAACCTGACCAGTGCATGTGACAGCTGTAAATGCAAGTTTCTTTTAAGCAAATATGGAACACATTTAAAACGATACAAACGTTTTATTTTTTCAATAAGTTTAAACATCGGCTCTCAATATGGCCATGGATGTGGCATCAGAGATGTGCACAAGTCATTTTTACCAAGTCCAAGTCAAGTCTCAAGTCTTTGTGCTCGAGTCCAAGTCAATTTTCCAGTCTTTGAGTGGAAATGTCAAGTCAAGTCTCAAGTCTTTGTTTGTGTGACTTAAGTGTGACTTGAGTCTCCATCTATGCCGGGTATGAAGAATCGCTGTCTCCGTCCATTCTCCCGCCACTGATTGACCGTGTTTAAGAAATCCTGAGGTGACGTAACACTACTGGTAATTTCTGATAGGCTGTCATCTGCTACAAAACCAATCATGTTTTAGAAAAGTGAGACAATAACACCCACTTTCACAACTGAAAGTAACAAGTAACGAGAACCTTGATAGAAATGTAGTGAAGTTAAAAGCAACGTTTTGTCTTTCAAATGTAGTGAAGTGAAAGTTATAAGTTTCCAAAAAAAGACTACTCAAGTAAAAAACAGATACTAAAAAACTGTACTTAAGTACAGTACTCAAGTAAATGTACTTCGTTACTGTTTTTATTATTAGCCTGCCTTTATGTGATGCTTTCATTTACTGTAGTTTTCTTATTTCAAAGCATATCATTGACACAAAACTTTTATACACGATGATTCAACTGTCATCTGTAATGCGCTTGTAAGGTCTCTAGTCAGTATCCACTAGAGTCCACTGTTAATTAAGGTTTGTATTGGGGTATTTAGTTTGACACAGGGTGTGGCCTCATCCCTGTGCTTCGGCTGGCCAAGGATGAGGCATTACTCAGCAATCAGGTGTTTCATGTTTAGATTCTGTTAAATAGCACACTTTGGGGTTCTGAGATGGTCGGTTCACCATCACAATAGGTTTGGTGGTGTTTTTGTCTTAGGTTTTGTTATTTAAACTCTTATCGGCCCTCAAGCCTGGTTTGTATATTGGTTTTGGAATAAAGACAAAGAAAGAATGGAAGTCTGCATTTGTGCCTCCTGCTTGGGTGAAACACAACGGAATGTGACAGCGCTATATAATGTTAATAGATATACAGATAGATATAAATAAACTGAAACCCTGAAAAAGTTCCAAAAGTCTTTATTGTACTTTTTTCAAACAAAAATTAATGTACAGTTTACAAAAATGTTGCCTGAATATAGACTATTTTTACATTTCCAGTGAAATGAACATACTAAACTTACAAGAGCAACAGATGCACATAGGGAACAGAAGCTGCCAGAATATCTTCCTCATATCCTGTCATCTCAGCATGGCCATATTTGGCACAATCTTGCTACTTTACAAACAAAGAAGAACATCAGAAATAAATAATAAACCATTTTATAATCACAGTTAAATTTTACATCACTGTTGAGTCACTTCAGATTTCTTTCATGAAATCTGGTTTGCAAAAAGCTCAGACACAAAACTATAAATGAACATAAATCCTAGAACTGTGTACTACCTGCAAGCAAAATGATTCTACCTTATAGAAAGTCCCATTCAAACTCAGTGAGTTTTCTTAATAGTGAGCAAACATGTGGGTTCATGGCAACAGATTTCCTGTCTTTCTGCTCTTTGTTTTTCCTTTGCTTGCCTTCAACCCTCTCTCTGGATTGATTGAATAAGTTTCTGCAAAAAAATCAATCAGACCTGTGTGAAATAATTTGGAAAACTGTGTCTATGTATGTCAGAGTGTATCTCTGGGTATGAGTGCATGGAGTGTATGTGTGTTGTCATTCCGTCTGCAGGTGTGTGAGAGCACGTTTTATTTGTGTGTCATATATTTGCGTGAGTCTATAAATGTGTATCAATTTGTGTGTGTTTCTGAATGTGTACATTTTTGTTTGTGTTTGTGTGTCTGTGAGTTAGTTTGAGGCAATACGCTTTATAACTAAGGACTGTAACTAAGGACATTCTACTAAAATTCACTTTTGATAAGTTTATGTCACAAAATTGTACCTCTGTATAAACTCAAGGGTACTCCATCTTTTGATATTGGAGACTGAAGTTGTAGTAACACACAAAGAGTGTTGCTATCCCAGACATGAATGTTGGCTGTACCCCTTGACAAATCACTTCAGTTCCAATCATCCATTTCCATTTGCCAAGTCCAATACCTACAATCATAAACATTTATTAAAACATATTAAATAGGAAAAATATAATATATATATATATATAATTTATGAACATACCAAGAATTATTAGCCTTGGACTTTACTTGGACTTGTGTCCTGTAAAATAAAAGCATAGGTGGGCAAAAATTAGTCAAATGCACAATTACAATAAAACAAAACAAAGTAGGGGGTAAACAAACACATTTACAATGGAATATTCCACTTACATAACATTCAGTTTTAAAATATAAAATTCTTACCTCATTCTGAAATACGAGGTCCTGTTTTTCTTAAGTGTTTGGAGAATCACAATGGGTTATTTACTAAAGGATAAAGTGTAATAAGCATGATTCATGCATTTGGAAAGTTTATTTTCTGACTATGGTGACAGGAGAACATCTATCTCTGAGTAACCTACAGTTTGCAAAGTTTATTAAGTCAATATAGCGTGCTTGGTCTTGTTTGAAGCAGAAATGGAAACTGGTAAGAATTATGATATTAATTTCACTTCAAAACTTTACCTCAATGTACTAGATACAATATTCTTTTTCAATTTCAAGCCATGGCTAAGCAAGGTCATTAATCAATGGCCATGTGTAAGCCACAGAGAGAACAAAGAAGACAGAGTTCATTCATTTTCACACGAACTTAAACTTCTGAACATGTGTAGAAATGCAGAATTGTTTGATTACTAGAGGGGAAATTGAATTATCCAAGGTGGAATGGATAATTCAAGTGAGAAGCTGACATCATCCATATTTGTTGTGTTTTAGTCGTTCTGTGTGTGTTTTTTTTTTACCTTTGTTAGTAGTTTGTCAGCTAAAAACATTCTTAGGACACATAATAAACATTTTCTGCATTTTAACCCCACTTTCTGAGCTCCAAACATTAAGGCTCAGCTGTGGCCTGAACTGACTGCTCAAACACTCTGTATTAACATGAATAAATATTAATGCAGTTTTGGGTCTAATCTAATATCTGTTCAAATGATTGTCTGAGAAAAGCAGATCTGAATATTGATAAATAAGAATAGTGTCAGAGTGGGTAATCTAAGGGCAAGGAGAGGGAAGGGGAGGACGCCCACACACAGCAGATTGGTTAGGAATTTACAGATTTAATATACAGACAGAGAACAGAAAACGCAACGCTGAGCCCCGGCTCGAGGGGAGACACGAACACGGGACGAGGTGGACCCGTGCTCCCCAACGAAACAAAGAAAAAAAAACCAGGACACGCTGGCGGGAGCCTCCAAGCTCCAACACGACCAGGAACGTGGGACCAGGCTGGGGTGCGT
>JBBPCX010071302.1:0-10106 GCA_037974365.1 Hydrocynus forskahlii
GCGTGCTGTGATATTCCCTCACCAGCATGGAGGATTTGCCTTAAATTATCTTAAATCTAAATGTTAAATATGAAAAAAATATCTCGTCCTCTAAATGTGAAGATAGGGCTCAATGAGACCTTTCCAAAGACCCCTAGTTTTCCATAATAGCCCCCAGCGATCCGGAGTTATTAGCTGAAAACCGTTCACCTCGCCTGGGTGTCCCATTACTTTTGTCTCAGGTGAACGGTTTCCGGCTAATAACTCCGGATTGCCGAGGGCTATCATGGCAAATGAGGGGTCTTTGGAAAAGTCTCATTGAGCCCTATCTAACTGTGAAGATTCACATTTAGATGATGAGATATTTTTTTCATATTTAACATTTACAAAAATAAAAACTGTACAATAATCCTCTGTTTTACAACTATTAAATATATTCAAATTGACTTGAAATACTATAATTTCATGAAGTAGAAACTGCATTACATGCAAATTGAAGGGGTTAAATAACATTGTTTTTTATTTATTCATGTTCATGATTGATGTTCATGGTCATTGTTGAAAAAAATTAGTTCATTTTTTTTATATATATTTTGATTATTTATTAAGATGTAATGTGCATCAGCAACAACATTATTATTATTATTAAAAGGTGATGTAGCAGACAATATGTTATATTCTTCTTGTGATGTGATTTTTACCAACTTAGTTGAGATCAAAATGAGATTACATACAGTAGGAATAAACTTCCTTTAACTATGAATGCTTGACCAGCCCTTTATATGAGTAAGTAAGTGGCTCTTAAAAGAGCCTTTGTTTTATTGTGAACAGGATGAGCAGCAGCAGCAAGTGGGGGGTGCATATCAGGCTGTAGTGTACTGCCAGGACACCCCTCCTGTAGAAGGCCTCCCATACAGCTATGGCCTCTTGGGTGGAGTTAGTGATCTTAGTGATGCTAGGTCCTACTCTACTTAACAGGCTGTCGAACTGCTCCATGCTGAGTCGAAAGTACACCTGGAACCGGTCGCTGTGACAATGGAGCTCCTTTACCAGCCTGAATTCCCCATGCTGCTCTCTAGATATGAGGGTCTCGTGCACCCACAGCCTGTTCTTTCTTCGTGCTAACAGAGCTAGTGCTAGTGTTAGGGCCGGGTCAACAACAAAACAGGAGAGTTTAGAGAACCACGCCTACTTTTTGCGCTGAGCCCCGCGGCAAGCGCGGCAAGCGCGTTGAGAGCAACTCGCTGTATTTTGAGAGGATGTGCAAGCCTCGCGGCGAGCGGTCCAGCCCCCTGCTAAGTACCAGACAATTGTAATCACGGGCGTGGCCAATTAGCATATCTCTGGCCGTTTGTAAAAGCAACATTTAGATTTAGATTTAACATTCAGATTTAGATTTAACATTTAGATTTAAGATTTAACATTTACATTTAACATTTAACATTTAACATTTAGATTTAGATTTAACATTTAGATTTAACATTTAACATTTAGATTTAGATTTAACATTTAAATTTAGATTTAACATTTAGATTCAGATTTAACATTTAGATTTAACATTTAACATTTAGATTTAGATTCAACATTTCGATTTAACATTTCGATTTAGATTTAACATTAAGATTTGGATTTAACATTTAAATTTAACATTTAACAATTAAGTAGCAAGAAAATGTATTAAAACGTAACACTGTTTTTTTTTTTTTTTACAAATTTAGCTCTAAATGTGTGAAAATTGTGTGAACATAGCACTAAATGATGAAAAAATGACACCTTTAAATTTGTGAATCTGTTTTACAAATGGTGCCCCATACATCAACTTCTACTGCACATTCATTAGTTTAGTGTGCACACCCGTCTGACCTCAAACCACAAAAAAAAATTACCATGACTCCCACTGCTCTGGAAGCAGTGGCAGCTTGATGGCCTAGTGGTCAGGGTGTTGGCCCTGCAATCAGAAGGTCATGGGTTTGAATTCCAACTGCTGGTGTCACCACTGAGGTACCCTTGAGCAAGGTATCGTCCCCACGCTGCTCCCCAGACGCCCCTTGTTGGTGGCAGCCCCCTGCTTTACTTGGTGAATGGGTTAAATGCAGAGAAAGGATTTCACGTTGTTCATGTGTGACTATAAGGGTTAATAATAATTCCACAAACTGAAATCACTATTCACTAGTCCTCCCATTTTGAAATGATCAGGGCCACAGTTTGTGGTACAGGTTGACGTATTGGAGTTTGGAGTGGGGGGGTGTTGTCACAGTGCCATGGCAGCCCTGGTTAGCTTTACCCTTGTGCCTTCTTCTCCTGCTAGCTATCGGAGGCGAAGTGTGATTGTCATCAAAGCAGCATAGGAGGAGTGGTGCCACTAGTTAGGCTTTCTAGGTCAGATGGCTCTTGAACTCATAGGTATGTGGACTGGGAGGGATATGATCCTGAGGAGTGGAGTTGGGTCTTGGCTCAGGACATCCTGAGCCAGGAACTCATCACTGAATTCCATCAAGACTGGCACACTCCTCGTCCCAGGGGCTGCCCTCCCAGTCTCCCCATCACCTGCTGGGCCCTTGTGCACCAGGACAGTCTTGTCTCCACTCTGCCCAGTTGCTGGGGGGTCCTTGCTCCACTTTGGGTACTAATCCTGAGGGGGGATATTGTCAGGGTCTCACCTCCTGTGCCCTGCCCCTGGCTCTCTCAGTCACTAGAGTGCTGAGCTTGGGCTTCCCCAGATCTTTATTTCCCTTGTTGGTTTCTCCCACAAACCCAACTCAACTGACCCTTGTCTACCTCTCCCTATTTAAGCCCAGCTCAACCAAGAACTCACCATCCATTCACCATTGTGCTTCCCCGTGTTGCTATAAGTGTGTCTGTCTTGTACTTTTTTTCTTGCTTGTTACGCCTGGCTTGTGTTTCCCTCACCTGGAGGACCCTTTACATAGCTGAGGAGTGCTACTTATTGGATTGGTGGTACTGGCTTCAAACTGAATGACAGGAGGACATTATTCATTCCGTTGGATTAAAACAGAAAAGCTCATGTTAAAAGAACTGAAGATACAAACACATCACAGCTTGTAAACAGAAACCTACAAAACTGCTCCCAGTGCTCCCATATTGAGAGAGAGGCTAATCAAAACAGCACAAACTAAAAGTGGTCTTCTCTGTATATCAGCAAATAATAGGTAATTATTACAAAATCTGAAAAGCCTTCAGCATTAAATGTGACCTTTATCTCCCAGAATAGACATGTTTTTAGCTGAATTCACAGTAGATTACTATAAGATTTTTATATGTAGATTACTATAAGAATATTTTTAAAATGAGTAATCTTTTTAGCAAAATAATAAAAATAACACGCTTGATGTTAATTCATTGATGTTTAAACTTATATGTTGACATATTTTTGGACTTATTATGGAAATGTATTTGTGCTTTTGTGGGAGCAGCCTTGAGAGCAGTCGCAAGACAGTAAATCAAGTATTTCCCCATTTGTCTTAACCTTGCTTGAGAACATGACTAATAATAGAAATATGATCATCAAACCAAACTTTTTTCATCTTCTGCCTTCAAGCTCTGACATTTTATTTGTGAAGCCTGTTCACCCTCTTCTGAACTTTTATTTTCCTGCTACCTTGTCTGCCCTTTTGCGGGTAGCCATGCATAAAATCTTCAAATCTACACAGATGACTTTGACTTTGCTGCCTTGAGCAATTGTGTTTCTGAAAGATTTCTGTTCTGTATGAATGTCATAGTTCTTCTGATTAAGGTATTTAACTTGTAATATGACTGTAAGGCATAGACCTTGTGTATGTGTGCATTTTCAAAGCTAGAGGGCACACTTTACAACCGATTTCCACATGTCATTCCTCATACTCACTGTCTCTCTCTCTCTCTCTCTCTCTCTCTCTCTCTCTTTCTCTGTTCGTCCAGTTTTTTTTTACTACTTTTAGAAGAGAATGGAATTCAATAAAGTAGAATTTAACAGAATGGAACAAAAGACCTTTTTTGACAATGTACAACTTTCAATAACCTATAATCATGGGCGCCTGCTGAAAACTGTGAGAACTTGTGAGGTGAGTTGAACGGGAGGCCCTAGAACCTGGAAGAGGAGGAGCAATTCTATATTGAAGAGTGGTCTCAGATTTCTTTGCTGTGTATTCTCCAATCTCCTCAAGCATTACGAGAGAAAACTCATGGCTATTATATAATGAAACAGAGGTTGCAATACAATAACGATGTCATTAATTGTGGTTTAATTAAAAATATGACTAACACCTGTTGAGGGGATTTGTTCTTAAAGCACACTGCATGGTATCCAATTTCCTATGTATGACGTGTCAGCAAGATGTGTGAGACAGAAGACTGGGTGTATTTTCATATTTGACAATAATGAATGTCAAAGGATAGATATTAATAACTAAACTCTGCTTATTCGACTCACTGAATAATGTATGAATAATCCTTTATATAATTTTATCTAAAGACTGCGGGCAGCATGAGACTTTCACTTGGCATTTATATTGCAGACAGTAAAAAAAAGCTTCTTGTGGGTTCATTATCAGCTTCTCAACATGTTTTTTTCATTTATGGCTAATGTCAAATCAAAGCAAGGCAAATGTGGTACTTTATTTTGTACTGACATGGACTTTTAAAAAGCCCATTTAGAAACAATGGGAACATGCAGAGCACAACTGTTTAAAATAAAGTGGCCCTTATAGTCATGCATGACCACACCACACAGTATGAACAATGAGAAATTCTTTTTTTTGCATTTAACCCGTTGACCCAGTGAAGTAGTGGGCAGCCAGTGACGCAGCGCCCGGGAAGGGTACCTCAGTGGTGCCACTGGCAGCCCTGGGAGTCGAACCCATGACCTTTCTATTGCAGGAGCAACTTCTTAACCATCAGGCCACCAGCTGCCTAACAAATGTACTTGCACAGTGGACTCGAAAGGGCCATCTTCTAATTCAGTGCCCTACCACTGCACCACTAGGGGTGCGCCACTCAATTCCTCTCTGACACCTCTCCCCCATTTTTAGCACATTTCTTTCATTCTCCTTCTTTTATTCATGTTAAAACGGTTGCACTTCCATGTCTAATGTCTCCTGTCACTTTTAATTCCTCTTCAGCCTTTTCTCCAGTCCTCTGTGGATCACTCTTTTCCACCATTTGTCTTCACTAGATCTCCAGTTCCTGTTGAATATTCCTCCCTTCTCCCCTTTTCCTCCTCTTGTCCTTGTTCGTTTTTGCTGACCTTTTGCTCCCTCCCTATAAAAAAGATTAAAGCTCATGCTTCTGTCTTTTCATAATTCATACAGTTTTTGTTATTCGGAGGTTTAGGCAGAAATGCATTTTCCTATAGCCCTGTGGAAAACTGGGCAGGCCACCTAGATAGACTTTTCTTTGGTATATAGATTCTGCAGTGCGGTGATGCAAAACAATGGCAAGACTGTGAACACATCAACCAGAATGCAGAATTAACAGAATCCTAACCAGCCTTGCTACTTCCTTCAGCATTTACAACAATCAGCCAAAAATTAAAACCGCAAGCCTGAGATTTCCCTTAACAGAGTACATCGTTTGCAAACTTTATTTTGTGTGAACATACCAAAAACAGAACTTAAGAAATTTATACAAGATAATATGTCGGATGAGAGCACATACCTTAACACAACCAGTAGGCTAAAACATATCTGATAGAAATCCAAACATCAAAACATGAACACTCACTCAAGAGGCCATTCACGCTACTGTTAACACTGGGTGACTGAAACTTCAGCCTGGCTCTGTAAGCTTTACAAATATAACAAAACAAACTCTGGATACAGGTTACCAAACATTACAAAACATTTCAACAGTGTGAAATGTTACACAAATCACTTTTATTTATTTTTTTTTTAGAAAAAAGTAGATTTGACATACCTGTGGCCCAACACAAGGAGATCCATAGATTTACACTTCTTTATTATGATTTGCACTTTTCCAGACTCGCTGCACCTTATTACTGAGGAGACCGAGCAGTGTCTCCATGGCAACCCACTAAAATGCGGTGACACTGTCTGTGGTGTGGTGATGGAACAGTTTATCAGTTTAGTTCAGAATCAGAATCAGAAAACTTTATTGATCCCGGAGGATATTGCTTATATAATGACTGCAAAGACACACAGAGACACAGAGACAAGAGCTAAACTAAAAATAAAGTCTAAATAAATCTAAATAAAAATCTGCAGAAAAAACTCAATAATATACATTACACAATATACAGACATGCTGGGTATAAATACTATATATGAACTGATATATACAGTATATTCACATCTACCAACATAGTAAAGATCAGTAGTAATATTAAGTAATAAAAAAGTAATATTGATATAAGTAGTGATATGGCACAAGTAAGACAATTGCACATTAGATATTGCACATAATGAGGCTGTGTTAACACCCGATGAGAACACTGCACAACATTGCACATGGTAGAATGTTGTACATTGTAGTAAAAATAATGCACATAGTCATACACATAATGATAGTTATTTAAACCTGGTAAGAAATTACACAAGAAGCAACAGGTTATTGCACAGAATATTGTGTGCATGTGTGACAGACAGAGGAGTTATAGAGTCTGATGGTGGTGGGAAGGAAGGATCCTGAGTGTTCAGTGGAGCACTTTAAACCGGTGATTCTAAAGGTACTTCTGTGGTTAGGATTATCATGACTATAGGTAGTATATGGTTAGGGTAATTCTGATACAAGAAATAATTTTAAAAAATTGCAGGTGGTGGCTGTTTATCATTAAACTTCCTAAAGGCAAGTGTGTTTCAGGGGAACTGGGGTTTCTAAATTGACCGTAGGTGTGCATGTGTGAGTGAATGGTGTGTGTATGCCCTGCGGTGAGTTGGAGTCCCTGCCTCGCGCCCATTGGCCCTGGGATAGGCTCTGGGTATGATAAGTAGTTCTAGTGAGTGAGTGGGTTGCTCTACACCATGTACAGACTACCAGCACCAATAAGGTAATTTGAGTTCTCCGACACTGACAAATTTATGTCCAAGTTTATCTGGCACAGTATGAAACCAAAATAAAAACACTACAGCTGCCCAGAGAAAACGGGTGTCTAGCCTTTTCCAACTTTCAGTTCATAACTGTGCCTTTTATTTTCTAGACACAAGAAACCCATGTACACACTGTCCGTGGAGAAATATTATGAAATTACTTGGTAGAAAGGGATGCTTACTCCTATGCTTACCCCTCAAAACAGTGCCTCCCCTCTAGGGCTGGGCAAAACATTTTCCAGATATATCCCAGCACCAGCCCCCGCTGCAGCTCCATGGAACCCACCAACAGCCCTATTGACCCCATCACCATCCCCTTGGACCAAAGTACCATCCCCTTGGACCCAAGCACCAGCCCCATGGAACATAGCACCAGCCCCACAGACCCCACAGTTGCAACTAACAGTTTGGATGTTTTTTATGGGGAAGCAGAAATTCTATTAAAGGCTCAGAAGGCGGACAAAAACAGATCTGAGTCAGATCGTCAGCTAAATCTGGTTCAAGCTGGAGTTCAGATGACGGATCCTCCAAAAAGACTGACCCCTGAACTCCAAGAACGGAGCAGAAAGAAAAACAGGGAGAGGTCAGGGAGGCAAAAGAACCAAAAAGAAAAGGACAGAGATACAAACAGCAAAAAAGATGCGCAAGAGAAGAAAAAACATAGACAGGGAATAAGAAGAAGAAGAAAAAGACAGACAGGCAGTGAGGAGAACAAGAGTAAGAAAAAGAGTAAGAGAGATGAAAATTATGAGGCCTCTGCAAACACCCAGAGCTTCAATAAGGAAAAGAAGATCAACACTGTTAGAGGAGATGATATAAACACTAACAGTGCTGAGGAGAGCCAGCCCAGCCTAAAGACCACAGTCAAGCAGAGACTGGCTCAGAAATGTATGCAGGACATTCAGGTCTTTCGTAGGCTAAGCCCAAAAGTTGCTAAGCCCATAAAACATCATCAACCTAAAACCCTCAAGGAGCAAGAGAAGCTCAGACTGGAGGAACCCAAGACTCCCAGTAAGCATTTTAGACATTTTTTAAGTCTGAATATCTTTAATATCTCTTTTGGTAGCTGCCCGCAATAAACAAATATTTACCAAAAAAGCTAATCTGCACTCGATGGTTTAGTAAATTGATGTATGTGTTTTAGTGTGTAATTTAATCATCTGTCAGCATTGGAAGGCTAACACATCTGAACCAGGTAAACAAGTACACTGAAAAAAGGAGAATTTTTTGAGTAGTATATAAGCATTTTGGGTGTATTTAACACAACTGCCTCATGTTCTAAAGTTAAGCATTAGTGTATAGTGTAAAAACTACATGATATGCAGAGAGGGTGCACGAATTTGTTCGGATCATGTTGGGATGAAGTGAGTCAATAATGTAGTGATGTAATTGTGATATATCGCGCGTGATCTCGTTTTGCGCGCTTTGCATTGTTGGTAGAAGAAGTCAACCGTCACAGTCATGTCCAAGGGCATGGCACGCCACTATTTCGGTCGGTAAGTTTGGATTTTCTTGTTGAATATTGTGAAAATCTCAGCCAAATGTAGTTTAAAGTCTTGAGAGTCACGATGTAACATTAACATTAAATAAGTGTCGTGAGCTTATTTGCTCATGCCGTTTCGCGCTGTTTCATTTGAATTTGTTTTTTGAGCGGGAGCTGTTAATGTTAGATTTAACTTAACTCTGCGGCGCTCCTAACATACTTTGCTCTTCTGTTTGAATTGGTTTGCTAACTGACCGTTCAGTTACGTTGTGTGTTAACTGCACTGTGGCGTTAGTGAGATTTAGCCGTCTGACTTCCCTCATATTGTGTTTGACACTGACTGTAGCCTAAAACACGCAACAGTCATGGGAAGGCAGTGGTCAAAATTAGCACCTGCTAATAAATGATCGGTAGCTTTTTCATTGGTAAGTAAATATCAGATTTAATTTAATGATGAAATATGTATCTATACAGTACAAGCTGAATGAACTGTGCTTTCAAATCATACCTAGTTGTAAGTGATATGTGTTTGAGATAGAGCTTAAAGCATTTTTGCCACTGGTCGTTACATTCACCAGTTTAGTAGGATATCATTCATCTTTTAATTTCAAAAGTGAATTAAAAAAGAAGTCCCTAGGTTTAGGCTACTTAAAGGTCATTGATGAGAGGATGCTCGAACTTTCACTGCCACCACAATAGTTATTCTCTGAATTTACAGGATTTTTGATGGGCATTTGAAGGCATATACATAGGCAAGTTATACATGTTATAAAATGTGTTGCCTACAAAAATGCATATTACACATGAAGGCAATGGGCTACATTTCTGTTGCATTCTGTTGTTTAGAAATACAGTCATAATAATAATAGTGTCATTGAAATACAGTTTTGCAATGCCTAGAATTTTTTTTCTGTTTTGCTACAGATTGACCCACAATCTCAAGTCTGCATATCACCTGGAGTCAGCTGATGGATCGTGGGCTCAAGTTTCTGTGGTGAGAACAGGATGTTGTCACTAGGGCTGAAATGATTATTCGAGTAACTTGAATAATTTGATTACAAAAAATGTTTGCGGCAAATTCTGTGCCTCGCGGCTTCGTTTAATTTATGTCTCTAAAGTCCGTCTATTTAAAATGTCTCCGCTAGCGTATCACTCCCGCTGTGTAGACACTGCGCAGCTCCGGTATCATTGTTTCACACAGACTGTTTTAACTGACGCGCATTTCAAAGATTTAAGACGGAGCGTTAACTTTGCTCTCTTTGGAAATGGTGGAAAATTAAGATCCCGGTGTGTGTATAAGGCAGACAGTGTCTAAAGTGTGGGATCATTTTACACTGCGGAAGGTGGACAACGTAGTGCAGTGTATACACTGTAAAACGGACCTGGCCTGCCACAGTACCTTATGTATGGGGAAGGGGTGTTTTTAGGGTGCTTTCACACATGCCTCATTTAGTTTGGTTGAATCGCACTAGAGTTCGTTTTCTTAGTTGGTGCGGTTCGTTTGGGCATGTGTGAATGTAACAATCACACCCGAGTGCGCACCAAAAGCGGACCAAAAAAGCGTACCGAGACCTCCTTGAAGAGGTGGTCTCGGTACGCTTTCA
>JBBPCX010071303.1:0-10106 GCA_037974365.1 Hydrocynus forskahlii
TTTTTTCCTGTTTCTTACCAAGTGTAAATACTTGCACTGGCAGATAATTTCACTTGTTTCTAGTCTTAAGATTTCTTGAAATAAGAAAAAATATCTAAAAACAATCTGAATATACTATATAAGAGCAAAACAAAAGTGTAAAATTACATAACCTTTCTGAATCCTTACCTTTTTGTAGCCAACACATATGTTTATAAGGTTCAAACTTCAAAAGTCTTGCTGAGATATATTTAGGGTGTGTTTTTTTACTTTGTTTGAAAACATGTCATGTTTACACAATATGAAAAAAAACTAATTTCATTACATTCACTTTACTCACATATTATTATAGCTGAGGTTTTCCAGAATGTAACCATATGTGTCACCTTTTGTATAGATGTTCTTATTTCGATTAAATACTTATTAAATACTTAAAAATGTAAAGGTGTTGCAAACTGCCTCAAAGTGCCAGAAAGGCACTGATATTAGGACTGATTTTATCCTGCTTTGTAATAATAAATTACTTCAGTATTGACCTCTTTTTCATTTCTGCTATAGTACAGGGGGTCCTCGGGTTACAACATTATCGACATATGAGGTTTTGAGTTTATGACGCTCACTCCCACTCCCACTCGACTTACACCATTAGCCTCGTACTTACGGACAACTGTGTTAGGATGGGTAAGTGACTTAGGCTAGGGTGTGTTTCGACTCACACCAAAATTCGGGTTACATCACAGTTGAAGGAACGGATCTGTGTCGTAACATGAGGACCCCCTCTACTGAAGTACGAGTCTATGCCACATTATGAACATCAGTCGTTCCGGTGGACACATACAACCTTCTTCCTATCCAAATACACACTATTGAGTTATAAAGAGATGCTTTATTCATGAACCAAGCTTATAAATAGTAGTTTACATTTATGAAAGAAACAGTGCCAATGATCAGCTAAATACTGCCTTAAACTACGTCAGTACATATGCAACATACTGACACTTTGCACTAACACTTACAGTACATGTTCATCAGTAAAACTCCTTCATTCTCCAACACCACAGACAGAGCTAGGCAAATCAGCTTTTTGTTCAAAGGCACCACATGAGTGGAATTCATTACAAAATGTCTTAAATTTGGACTCCCTACCCTCTCTAAATGTCTTCAAAAATCTTTTAAATTCAGTTCTTATACAACAGTGCCATGGTTTTTTATCATTTTTTGTCTATATACCTATATATGTTTAATTCTTCATTCTTTCTTTCTCTTTTTCTTGTCCATAACTGTCTCTGTCTCTTTTTGACATTTGGAATTTCCATGTGCTTAGCCTGTTAGTCTGTGTTTACTTTATTGCATTTTTGGAATGTATGTTTATAAGTGTTAGTATTGCGTGTTCTATGTGTATATTGTCTATATATGTTGAAACTTTTCAATTGATTTGCTGCTACCTTGGCCAGGACTCCCTGGAAGAAGAGATATTCCTGGTGGGACATTCCTGGTAAAATAAAGGATAAATAAAAATAAAAACGACTTGAAGGAGGACATAGGCTCAGGGCTTTGGTGGTCTAGGGCAGATCTGGCCCTTTAATGACCATCAGGGTATTCTCTCCAACTTAATCTCTGTTTGTGAACATGTGAGTCTGTTGAGCATTTTATCAGAGTTTCACAAGGAGTGTCATTATTATCACAAAATGTCATCTCAATGAGTTTCAAGATGCTGTGAGATTTAGCTATAGACCACGTAACCCCATCTCATCCTCCAGAAACCATTCCCCTGGTTAAACATGAAGCAAGATTCATATCAGGATCACAGAGCAGGTGAAGCTGTTTCTTCATCCATTGTACATTTGAGTGTATCATCCACAGACCACCATTAGCTCTACTTGTTTACACATAGTGGTCCTCAAATAGCGCATTCGTCCTCTAGCGTATCCCGGTAACACCTTGGACTGTCCATAGAGATAAGAAGCTAATGAGTCCCACAAGGAAACCTACACTCAGAATAGCAACTGCTGCAGGCCTGGATTCAGGCCTTTTCACTATTAGTGGCCTTTATGAGTGATTTTCATTCAGAGGTGTTATGTGTTTGTTGAATAACTGGTATGTTTTTTTTGTTGTTGTTTGGGTTCTGGCTTTGCCAGCGGTGCTGTCCTCGGTGGGCGATGGAAAGAGGGTGTTTAACTGAATCATCTGATGCCTGGCCTACATTTTCAAATCAGCACCATATTGTGACAAAGACTCCATTGAGTAGCAAACACCCCAAAGAACAGACTTCCCTAATACTGCACGCTACGATATTCAGGAATTCAGCCTTGTAGTTTAGAATCTGCACAGAAGATGATCTAGTTTATAAACAGATGCATACTTAGTCATACTTAGTCAAGTGTCTTGTTGGGTCTTAAATTCTTAAGTCTTCTTAATTTGTGTTTTTGTCATGTTTAGCCATGTCTTTAGTCAGTTTTGCCATATACTTTTCACTTCTTCTGGATTTCTCTATGCTGTTGTTGCCTGTTATTGTGGAAAATGCTATTAAAATAAAATGACCATTCTGAACACACTTCAGGGGCCTATTGCTACTCAGATGAAACAGATCAATAATAGGCTTTTCCATAGTGAAGTGAACTGTGTTCTGAATGTGAGTTCAAGCTCCCTCAGAAACTGTCACATTGCATCCAAGAATAATGCAACACAAAGATTATAGTGACGCAAAGCACCACCCATAGAATAAAGATGCACACGCACCACACATTAGCCTTGATTTGCTTGAGTTAACTGTTTCTGGCTATATAAAATCACTAAATGGCCATAAATGTGTGGAACTATGTCACACCTGTACAAGATTTGTAAATACAGTTCTTAAACAGCCTCCATTCTTCTAGGAAGGGTTTACACAAGAGTTATTGGGAACTGGAGCCCATTCAGTCAATTCAGGCACTAATGCTGGTTTCGAGGACCTGGCTTATAATCAACATGTCAATTACAGCTGGCACTGCACATTCTGTTAGTTAGTGTTCTCCTGGCATCCACCAAACCCAGATTCACCCATCAGACAGCCAGATAGTGAACATGATTCATCACTACAGAGAACACAGAGAACTACAGAGAACATAGTGATCTTGGGTTTGTGCAGCTGCTTGGCCATTGAAACTCATTTCAGTACATTCCCTATGTATAGTTCTTTTGTTGCCAGAGGCATTTTGAAACTCTCTAGAGATGCAACAGAGGATTGGTGATTTTCATGCTTTACGCAATTCAGCACTCAGTGGTCCTAATCTGTGCATTTGTGTGACTCTTCAGAAGCATTAAGCAACAGGACAATGGCCAGAGTATGAATGTGTTCATGATGGGGATGAATGCAGCGGCACTTGAACACAGTACAAATGAACATTTGTGGGACAGGATAGAAAAAGCTGTTTGTAGAAAACATCCAGCACCAGCCAACTGCACAATGGAGTCAGATTTCTGTTGACAAAAATATAACCCCCCACTCTAACGAGAATCAGCAGTTGTGGTTTCAATCCATCGCAATTTTTTTCTGAGAACCAAACTAATAATTGTTCACTGCACACATCCACTGCATATTTTTGCTTTTGGGACGTCCGGGCCTTGTCCGCCACACCCCCATGTCCTCGTGCGCCACACCCCCATGTCCTCGTGCGCCACACCCCCATGTCCTTGTGCTGTGTGGCGGACACACCCCCATGTGTCCGCCCCACCCCCGTGTCCTCGTGCTGGGTTGCTAAGCACCACCCAAACATAAACAACCTAGCATGAGGACAAGGGGGCTTGGCGGATGAGGCCCAGACGTCACAGCTTTTTTTGTGGCAATATATAACTTTTCATGCATTTTACTGCTAAATTATTAGGAAAAATATAATTTACTAATTTTATAACTTAAATATTAAAAAAATAAAAAATATTAACACAAATTCAGCTACATTTCCATATAAAAATAACTATACATTTTTGGTACGGTCCAGAGAACACAAAGAAAGCACGTCTTGGGATGGTGAAATACCGCTGTATTCAGAGGCAGGAGGGTTGAAAGTAACCAACCCGAGAGCGTTATTTATTTCTCCTTGCGGCTGATTGGCTGCTGCCCTTTGACGCAGCTGCAGTCCAGAATTTCCCCTGTGGAGCATCTCGAGTCATTTTGTTCTTAAAGCCCTGTATTTTCATTACTGTAAATTACATGAATTTATTACTGTATTTACCTGCCTATACCAAAGTAAACGACAGTGCATGCCAAAGAAAACGTGCATGCATTAATTATACAACAGTCTATTTTACATTCTAGCACTACAGGAGTTCAGTATAAACTGTACAGTACAGATACGGGTTTACCTTTATATTTTCTTTAAGGGTAATGTATTAAGCTGAGTTTAAAATTAAATTAAAGTGTTTAGGAGCATATTTGGGGTCATATTTAGGGTTTACACTAATCACAACATTGCGGTTATTTACTATAGACGGGTACTCTTGGAACGTAACCCCAGCGAAAAGCGAGGGTTTACTGTAGGCTACACCCATATCAGCCAGAACATTAAAACCCGCCTAATATTATGTAGAGCCACAACAAAGTTGCATTGTAATTTATGGATATTTCCTACAATTGGATAAAAGTGTATTTTTCTATGTATCTTTATTGTACATAGTTTCTATTTCCAGTCCACCACAGGGGGTGATGGTGGGGTTCAGACAGTTAGACAGTTAATGTTGTGGCTGTTTAGCCTTTACATTTAAACCACCTGCCTTATAAAGCACAAATCCCCGTGATGCTGGCAAACCAGCTCTGACCCATTAAAGAATAGATTCCACAAGACCTCTGATGGTCTGGCCTCCACTGGCTTGCTTTCCTCCTATTATGTAATCTTTTTTTCCCCGGGTAAGCAACACACCTGGTAGTCCACATGATGTAAAAGACAACATGATTCATTAGACCGGGCCATCTTTTATTACTGCATGGTCCAGTCCTGATGCTCATATTGCCACTCTGGGTGTTTTTGGAAGTGTATAGGGGACAGCATGGGATCTCTGTGGCAAGCTGTGGGCAGCACGCTGTGATGCACTGTGTGTATCTATCATACACCAGCATGAACAGCAATTAGTGCTACAGTAGCTCTTCTGTGGAATCTGACCAGATGGGATCAGACCAGATGGCCTAGACCTGTACGACAGGCAAAATTTCTTCCCTGGATTTCACTTTTAGTTAGACTGTAGAAAAAAAAACCCACACGTACACACAATACTGTCACATAATTAGAAATACAATTATGCATACAGTGTACACAGGAGACATCAGTGCATAAGGATGCAGACTGCAGAAAGCTAAATATCTTTCCTGCTGACAGTTTGTTACAGTATAATTCCATTGCAGTACTATGCAGGTGTTCAGAATGCTTTTCAATTCAACTGAAGGAGATTTTTCAATGTATCTTCACTGTACATGTTTCCGGTCCACCACAGGGGGTGGATTTTACCTTGAGTTCTATAGTAGTACTGTGTGCACACATAATAAACCGTCACATAATTAGAAACTGCACACAATCATGCACACAGGGTACACAGGAGACATCAGTACATTAGGATGCAGATTGCGGAAAGCTAAAAGTCATTCCTGCACACAGCTTGTTACAGTATAATGCCATTGCAGTACTATGCAGGTGTCCTGAATGCTTTGTGGAGTCAGATGTTCTTCAGTGGATGAACAGACAAAAGCAGGTCACGTAGGACACGCAGGTCCGTTAGCATGGCAACATCTGCCTCCTGTCATTAAAAATCATTGTTTCCAGAAGCTAAAGTGCTTAATGGATGAGGGGCTCGTGCAGAGCACGTGGCTCGTGTGTTTTCTGTCTCATCACTGATCTGCCTGTTACAAGACAAAGAGATGCACCTTTGCGGAAATGGGGGGTTAAAAACTGCTTAAGAATTCGGAGACAAAAATGCCTGGACTCAATAGCATGCATTTAACTCCTAAGTCTGGACGATCAGTGGAATGACACTGTATTCAGCCCTTCATTAAAGACAGTAATCAATATGACCCCACTTCAATATTTGTCCGAAAATAGCACCACCTAGTGGGTTTAGACAGTCATTGAAAGATGCTACACATTTATTACTGAATATTTCACTCCTGCAGTCTTCTTGTTGAAGGACTAGATTCAGACCAGCACTGAATATGTGAAATATTCAGTTTACCCCGTTATTGGTGTTGATATAGTACATTGTACCCAGTTGGAAATGACAGACACAAGTAATGCAAGCTTATACACCACCAATTTACACAACATGCTTAAATCATCTTGCAAATTCCTCAAACGGTGTTAAATAACTGTATTCAGCTTTTTATGTGGCTCCTAACACTGTATGACACACTGTTAGCTATAAAGAGGACAAAAGTGTTATCTATAAAAATGAATTTATTCCTTTTTTAATAAACAAAAATATTTCTATTCATTCATGTTGTTTATTTAGTCTAAAGACAATTCCCTACTTATTTACACACGGGCCTTTCACACTCAGTTAGAAACTGGTTTGGATAGAATAATGACATTATTTTTCATAATTCAAGTGTTATTTTTATACCATCTTTCTCAAACTTAATGTCATTTTACCAAAAACCCTGAATAAAATTAGGTAACACACAAGAGAGCAGAATCAGAATCAAAAGAACCCACCCTTACAGTTGATACAGTGCCAAAAGAACGTTTTGAGGGAGGAATAGCACTGAGTAAAGAGGGGGATTTTGGGTTTTGTTTTGAATGCGGATATAAAGGTATGATCACAGAGATTTAGAGTTTGAAGGTTTTTGGAGATGATACTTTGAAAGTCCTGCCATCTACTAAGCAAACTTTGAACTGAGTCTAAGCAGACTTGAGGCTATGGGGTTTAAGTAAAGTGGCCCCTTACAGAACAGCACACAGTCTGAACAATTCTTCCTCTGCATTTAACCCATTCACCAAGTGAAGCAGCCACTAGTGAGGAGCACCTGGGCAAAGGTGTGTGGAAACAGTACCTTGTTCAAGGGTACCTCAGTGATGACACTAGCAACCCTGGGATTCAAACCCACAACCTTCTGATTGCAAGGGCAACGCCCTAACCACTAGACCAGCAGCTGCCCCAGACAGGCATTTAAGTTCAGGAATGATTGGAAAGGCACGTCCATAGATAGGAAAACGCTGTTTTTTGGTGGGGTGTTTTTTGTTGTTTAAAGCATAATACCAAAATATGGTTCTGACAGTTAGTATTCTTTCACGAATATAATAGAGACTTCCCTTTATTTCTGTCTACAAATATCAGCCTGCTTGTATTCATGCAATTTGTACTCCAAAGATATCCTGAATAGGCATCATTTTATTATTATTTTATTGTGTTTCACAGTACACATGAATTTTAGGACGATGTGATTTAGAAGATATTTTTTAAAGCTTTCACTCCAACTGTAGCTTTTGACTAATGTGCAATTGTAGTTTAATGAACAAACCTTTAGAAGTTTTTTTTACTTTCCAAGGGAGAAGAAAATGTTTAAACTGCTGGATGTTAGTGTGGGTAATGAAGTCTCTGGGGTTCCCGAGTTTCTCCTGGGGGGAAGTGAAGAGCTCTGTAGTCGGAATGTGATGGAAATGAGCTATAACATAAATCACTGTAAAACGTTTTTCACCAAATATCATTCTCCAAAAATTGCCATCATTCTCCACTAGATACCGTCATTCTGCAAAAACAACATTATTCTCTATGAAATACCATCATACCACAACCAAACATTATAATTCTGATCCAAATATCATCGTTCTTCAAAAAAACCACGATCATACACCAAACACCATCATTCTCCAACTAAGGGCATAGTTCTTCAACCAACATCGCTGTTCTCCACCAAAATCCAACCTTCTCCAACCAACGTCTTTATCTACCAAACATCAAATCATTCAACACCAAACAGTAAATCATCTTAGAAACTCCTTTTAGAGAATGCCAACATCATGATTTCCTGATCCACCCCCTCACATTTCCTCTTCCGTCTCATCACATATTCGCTTATTTACACAGTAGATACACCTTCATAGACCTTTCTAGTCTTGTATGCTGTATAAGTACCCCTCTTGTTACAGTGTGCCTTCACCTTATCGTGGACAAATTTGTTTTTGATTCAGTCATTGTTTAGTTGAATATAAATAAGTTGCCTAACTTGCGCATACATTTTGTCAAAACATTTGTGACAGTAATTCTAGTATGCATGGGTAGTGGATAACTTATACTGTGAAATCTCTAAAGCCAACATATCAAACTTGCTTCATGTATAATGAGATTTAGTGATAAACACTGAGGCTGTGTCTGTATAGCTGAACCTTCCTTTCCCGTCTGCTGGTCTCGCTAACTACAGTAGCAGAACTGAGTAGCGGATGGATCCTCATGTTGTAGAACAGGAAAAAGCAAATAGGAGAGGAAGCTTTATCTGACTCCTCGGACCCAGCCAAGGAATGTCCACAGTATGTCTGTGTTATACATATGATTTCTAAGGAATTATATCACTCGGGCGGGAGTGGGTAGTGCAGTTGCCTCACAGTAAGAAGGTCCTGGCTGAGGCCGGGGTCTCTCAGGGTCCTTTTTGTGTAGAGTTCTCCCATGTCTGTGTGGGATTCCACTGCGTGCTTTAGTTTCCTTCCACAGTCCAAAGACTTAAACATCAGGAGAACTGGAGATGTTAAATTGAGAGTCTTGGTCTGCGTGTGGCTGCCCTGCAATGGAATGACAACCTGTCCAGGTTGTTTCTCCCTTTTCACTCTGTGAATGTTGGGATAGTGTCCAGCACCCCTGCAACCCTGATTAAAGATATGCTGCTCAGATAATGGACAAGTGAATTCACTCCTGAGGGAAACAAAAAAATACACCAATTTATTCTATTGAAAACATTGTCTAAAGGCTCCACAGGCACTCATAATGCACACGTAACTTTCAGAAGCGGTGTAAGCTTGGGAACTGAGTGACTGTCATCAGCTATACAGACACAGCCTCAGTGTTTATCACTAAATCTCATTATACATGAAGCAAGAAAAAAAGCTATATTATTACTTACAAAAGGACCAAAAACAAAAGGAAGCAAAGGTGACCCTCTCCCTTGCTCTCCCTTATGTGTTTTTTTTTTCTTGTTATTTTCTCGATCCTTTTTATCTTTCCTGTTAGGACAACCCTTGAGGGAGACCTCATTTCCATTTCCTCTGGCTGTGAAGAGAAAAAAAGGACAAAAACAAAGAACTCCAAATGAGTCAACAAAACATTGTTATTGGAAGGATACACGTTAAGCTGGATGTGCCACGCATTTAAATGTCCCTCTCTTCAGCCCCTCAGAGACCTGGTTCCCAGTTCCATCAAGGTCTAACAGGCTTATATTCCTTGAATTCAAATAATACATTCCTGACAGCTTAATAAAGTGTGAGCACATACAGTAACATTTATTTGCTCTCCTTTCTCCTTTGGGTAGATATAGTGCCCCCAGTAAATACTCCGTAGAGCACCTCCAGATTGCCAATCTCGGATCAGTGTATGACTTTTACGTATTCATGTTAGCTGATCTTAATCTATAAGATCTATATTCTTACTTGTTGAGACACTCTTTGAACGTGGAGAGACAAATACATCTGAGATTAAAAGTCTGATTAATGTTTAAAAAAAGCTTTCCTGACGTGTGGTGAGGTAGCATTTTTCTATTGCTTTTATGGAAGATTTTATGCAAAAAGTGGTGAAGTTACTAGCTAGCAGTGCATGGAAGCTTAAGGGACTCAAAAGCCAACAGTTAAAGAATGATTAGTAACAGTTTCTCCAGTTTTTAACCTTGCTAGGGTCTTCGTTTTGCGGACCCATTGCATTTTGGGGCTTTTAATTCAACATATTCAAACCTTTTTTGTTAAAATTCTGAGCAGATGTTTACTTCATCCCATTTGAAAGAAATATAAACAAAACATGTTAAATTTGTTCCCTTTACCTTTGTTAAATCACATTTATGAACAGAGATGCCACTCATTTTTGTTTGTTTTTTTATTAAAATATAACTAAGGAAATGCATCATAAAACAGGCATAACTGGAAAATAATGAACAAATGTACAAAATGAAGCGGGGTGGGGTGGGGGGG